>BJCM01083617.1:0-18369 GCA_018326385.1 Flaveria bidentis | reverse complement strand
CATATCAACCATATAATAACTAAAATATCAAGAAAAACTCAGATCTAAAGTGTTTGATGTAACATGGTCACTTAAAAGTTATTTAAAGTGCGTAAACGAGCGTTCGGTTTGGTTCGGTCTTTGACTCGGTATGAACCCGAGGATGGTTACCACATGTCCAAAACCATTGAACTAAAAATAAGGTAAAACTCCCAGATCTAAACTCAAACAAGAAAGTTAAGCGAGTAAACTTCCCGAAAACGACCCAAACGGGTCTAAAATGCATAAATATGAGTTTAAATGCCCACAAGACTTAAATAAAGATGAAAATGGTTTTGTGAACATAAAATAACTTAGAAAAACTGAAAATATCCAAAATGACATACCCGAAATGATTTGAAATGCAAGATTCGATTCCGTTGACTTTTTAAAGTCAAACTTAAGCAAAACTAGTTAGAACAACTTACAAGATCAAAATTTTTGGGAGAAGAAGATGAAAATGTGTAGGTGAAATGGTTGAGAATGAGTGGTATTTATAGGGAAAGATTAGGGTTTGAGAAAATGGGTAATACGTTTGTCCGGTGGGTAAAAGGGTGCACTTTGATTCTTTTATTTAAAATTAATTTTAATTTAAATAAATTATGACTAGGTATCTACATGTTTGGAGGGTTCTAGAATAGTTATGAGTTAGGTCTTGGTTGGTTTGGATGGTTAAAATACGAGTCCAGACCTTACACGAGCTTAAACGAACCGAAAATGTTAAAAAAAACTGATTTTGCTGAAACGAACTGTGTGTCACGCCACGACAAGTATGAAACATGATTACAACATAAAATCCATCATTTTATTAATATTCAAAGATCCGAAGACCAAAACAAGTCGGGTTTTCAATACAGAATAACAAATACAAAGGTAGTCGAAAATAACGAATGTCACAATAAATAAAAGAGTATTATGCCTTTCATGTTGAAACACAAACAAGAGCTAAAATTGAAAAGATAAAATTTGATTAACTAAGCAAGTAAAAAAGAAAAATATTAGGAAAAAACGAATATAAATAAGTGAGATAAGAAAGAATATAGATATAAAAAAAGGAAATAAGAAAACACAATTTCTCAATCCTGAAGTCAACTCATCAGAAGCATATACTTGCAAATAGGCTAAGGGCCAAATTATTCTTTTTATTTGTTTATAATTTTGCAAGAATTTTATTTGACAAAATAAAAAAAGGAATGAAAGAAAGAAAAAAAAAATAAAAAAACATCCCGCTTTGTTTCAACCATAGTCTTGCGTTTAAGTGAAGGGGTCTTAAACCACAGGACTAAAAAGGAAACAATGTGTTCCTTATGAGTTTAGATTGAATAAAAAATAAATATATTCATTGAACTTTACATTTAAGGTATAGTATAATACAATAGTTTTATACAATAAAAATAACTATACATGATGCAACAATTATATAATCTTTTGTTCAATCTCAACCTATAACCCAAAATCTATTATTACATTTACACCCTGTCTTCTTTTTATCTCTATTTTATTTCTTACACATTTATATTTCTCTTATTCCCCCTCTCATATATGCTTTTATTTCTTTTTTCTAATTAAGGATTAACAATATAAGAATAAAGTGAGTGAGGTAGAGTGTTGTCTGCATACAACTCACCTATTAAGTCGGCAGATATCAATGTAACAAGTATGTTTTCGTGATTCATGAACCTTATATATACACAAATGAGATATAACTAACAATATTTAAAAAAACAACAAATTATGTTTATCACTTTAATCAAACAAATAAATGAACATTAAATGCTTTTGTATATTTTTTAACGATATTTGAAACTACCGTTAATAGTTGAGTGAGCATTCCTGAGACGTAAGTTGGATTAAAACTTAAAACCTTAAAAATCGGAAACTCGGAACATCACCCGTATGTCAATAATTATACCAAAGCCAATTGCAAATGCTTTTGTATTACGTTTAACACAATTTCTTTATTCTATTTATAGCAATATGAAGAAAACACGAAACTTTAGTAACTTTTTTGGGAAAATACAAAATTGATTTTATTTATATTTCTTGAAATAATACATGTAAGGGTATTTTAGGCACCCAAATAAATATACACACACTTTTAATGGAAGTGCACTAACTGAATTCTACTTGATTTCTACCTAAATTTACTCCGGATTTCAAGTTAGACTTAAATCTAACATCTCTATCTTAAGAAGCATAAACTTTGTCATTACTTCGTCATAGGCATGGTTGTAAATGCACTCGATTCTTTCTGATCTAAATAACTTGTTTGAGATCATATCTAATATATACATATATATATATATATATATATATATTAGTTTTAGTAAACTTGTGTATTACACGAACTGAATATATAAAATATCAATATAATAAATTTACGATCTTACTAACCACAATAGATCAAATAACAATTGATTTAATTGTAAAATACTATTCTAATGTATGATATGATTGAAATTACGTATGAGAAATAACTATAAATAATTAAAAATTGATAACAACTTTTTAAAATTTTATTTTAAATTTTTTAAAAAATAAATATTTTGTTCTAAAACAAAATGTATAAAAAGGACATTATAAAAAGGATATTATTAAAAAATTTCTTATTACAACTCTCAAATTTGATTATTATTTTATTTGTAAATTGATTTTTAAAAATTCCAATTTATTTATAAATAACCTTAATACATATATTTCTTTTTTAATTTATTATGTATTAAAATAATATTATTATTAATTAAGGTAATTATTTTGTAGGTGAGAGAGGCGAGAAAATTTTGATGATAATGATTGTGGTGTTGACACGTGTCACCACTATTTACCATTTTATTAGAGTATATATATATACTAGGTTAGAGTCCATGTATTACATGGATAGAATAAATACACATATTAAAATCACTAGTTTTATAAATATTTTATTTTATAGATGTTATTATCCATTGGTGAAATAAAAATATAATGAATATTTAAATGTTATAACACATAAAGAATTAGAAATTATTACTCTATATTTAATATGTATTAATAAATTATTAAAATAACTACATTTATATTTTATATGTTTAATAGTTTAGTTTACTTATTTACAATAATTTCATTTAATATGAGAGAGACAAAAAATAAAAATATAAATATATTTTTTTAACATATTTTAATTAAAAAGGATAGTCAAACTAATTATTTTTATAATTTTTATATTTATTATGAGAGAGAGGTGTGAAAATAATTTTTTAATTATGCTAGAATGATAACACGTGTCATTTGATATGCTAGAATGATGACACGTGTTTTAATAAAACATTTTTTATTATAAGTTATAGATATATATAATTTGCTACTACCATCACACATGCTTTCTTGGTTTATAGACAGCCTCTCATACGCGATACGTGTATGGTTGAGGCATAGCAAAAGCAAAAATAGTGAAGAGAAATTCGAGAGAATTTGATATAAAATTTAATGTGTTAGATTATTAAATTAAGCACTTTTATATAGTAATTCTAAATTCGACTGATTGAATTTTTTAAAATATTAAAACTGTCGACCACCTAATAACCACGTAATTTACTAAAATTAACGAGTTTTATGTATAAAAATAAAATAAATAACAACTCGTAAAATTGGAGAAAACCATCGAGTTTGAAATTGCAGTTCTAGATAATGGAATTTGGGTCTAAGGGACACATCGCCTATGGTGTTGGTTGCATGATATTGCCCATAGAAATGTTCACGTTATCAATTATGGCCTCCAACTCTAGATGTAACCCAAGTTATGTCATTTTTAAGTCGAATGATTTTTAACTTGTTTGTTTCTCTTCAGTTTGTTCAAATATACATCCGCTACCTCTTAGATCACCTCTGTATATCACATCACTAATTTAGTAAGGATATATTAGCATAATACAATAGGTTCTTTTTTTTTTCCAGAAGACAAAGATACTCTTACAATCTACTCTAAATTATACATTTTGTGAACTTGAAAATTAAATTCACACCACTAATTTAGTAAGGATAAATAATGGGGTATGTTATTGATACATCCAATTTATTTTATCCTCTCTATATATTTGTGTGTATATATATATATATATACATGGAGAGAGATAGAAACAATAAGGTGTTTCAATAACATAAATAAGTGTTTGTAAACCTTAACTAATATGATTTATTCGTACATAAAGCCAAATCCTGAATTTCATAAATTAATTTGAACACATTAAGTTAAATATAATAATAACTACTTTCAGATATAAAGTATTCTAACAAATAATAACATGAAAACTGATGATATTATGCTCATATTTATACAAACTTGATTCTCTTTCACAAAACACTCACACACACACTCTCTCTCTCTCTCTCACATAAAATTGCTCCAAAAAGAACAAAACTCATCTCAAATTGCTGCATGAAATCATGAATTTTCAAGAAAATAATGGCATTAAATCTGCAGGTGAGCAGGTGCATAATTCAAGTTCTCCTCAAACTGAAGAAGTTGCAATCCCAATTCATATGGTTAGTTTTTATTTCTCTTTTAACTATTTTCTTAATGTTTTTGTGTTGGATTTCAATATGGTTGTAAAAACGGGTCATTCTTAATTTAGATTTAAATACTAAACGAATGATCTTCGTCGATAATTAAGCATCTGGGCATGTTTGATTATGAGGGTAGGTTTATTAGGACTTCTTAATGATCATGAGCCAAGCGTTTTACGAATCGTTTATTCTTAAAAATAAAAAACTCTAGCCCCTCACATCAGTTCTGTTTCCAGCTATGAAGTTTTGCAGTTGAACAATAAAGATTATAAAAGTTTGAAATTGAACAATAAAGATTATAAAAGTTTGAAATTGAACAATAAAGATTATAACTTTGGAGTTGAAGAATAAAGACCGTACTTTTGAAATTGAATAACAAAGATTATTAAATAATGAAATTGTACCAAAAGATTGTAAGTTTTGAAGTTGGAATGTTGGCAATAACTCCTTGCACATTTCACTAATTACTTAACAACAAATATTATGGGTATTGGATAACAAATAAACCTAATTTTGCAGTTGATCTGGTTTTGTTTTTCATAATATTTCTGGACTACAAGAAAAGCTAAAAGTATTTTAGACATTATGTACCAATAGTCAAAGATTGGTCTTTTAGCTACTTTTGAGAGTTCCTTTAGTTCTTGCTTGAGAGTCCAATCATGGTTAATTAAAGCATTGGAGCTTCTCTTTTACATGCTTATAAAATTTTGGAAGGCACAAGTTTGAATCTTTGAATTCTAAATTAACAAAAAAACAATTACTTTATTTTTTATTGTTTATTATTATGAATCAATCATTGGATTCAAATTTTATTTTAGATACATTTAAGTAAATAGGAAAAAAGTATCTTCAATTTATTAGTTTATTGATGTGATTTATACACCATTAAATTCACTTCTTATGCCGTTATAAAAACTATGCTGGTATTATATATATTACATGCTATTTAAGCTTTAGTTTACGTTGTGAAGTAACTTCTACTAATATATAAATCACGTCTCAGGGTATATACTTTATGACAAAAGTGTTTTTTAAAGAGACCTTCAAAATCACACGCAAAAATACGATTGCTTACCGTCACACTCTTAATTTAGGCGTGATCGGCTAAAGTGTTTCTTTTTTTATAATTCTAAATCTTTTTATCTTAAAGTATGGAACTTTATATCATATAGGCTATATCTTGAGTTTCAAGTTTTATAGTATTCATCACTTTTACATGTCTTGACTAAATTGTTGACTTTCTTGGAAGCATTAAGAAAGAAAGTAATATTGGTTAATGCTTTCATAATATTATTTGTTATCTTGTTTAAATGATTACAGCTTTTAAGGGTGATGACATATGTTGTGGGACTTAATATTTTGAGGAAAAGGGGCTTTTGATTCGACAATTTGCGGCTTTTATAAGCTATCTTATAAACTTATAGAGGCTTTTGTTAGTGCATAATGATTTGGATTGCATTATTTTCCAATTAAAGTCCCAAAATTATGCTACTGTTTCTTTTATCTAGATGATCAGTAATGTTTCTTTTATCTAAATGTCAATGATGTGGAAAAACTTAAGCTCATTTGTTTACATTATTTTTTTTTGTTTTCGGGGTCCCAAATTGTTAGACTATGAGACATAATGAGACCCGTAAAAACAAAGTGAAAAATAAAAACACTTTTGAGACTTAATTAAGATTTGTGTTGATAAGAAATTAAACTCTGGTGAGCTTTAATGTTTCAAAGACCAAAACTTTATTCGATCATAGTTTGTATGGTTGAAGATTCTATGAACCTGTTATTCCATGGTCCGACGATATGCAGTCGCTTATCGTTCGGTTTGGATAAGTCAAGTCCCTTCGGTCATTTCGCTCAGGATAAATCTACCTAGTTTTCTAGTCATGACTTGGCAATCGGCTTGCCAAGTTTTCCGTGAAGCGGTCCCTTCGTAAAATCTGTTGGTAAATTATTTACTACACCATGTTTCCTAACAGATGATCAAGGCTAACACTTTCATTATTTGATAATGTGGAAAAGTTTAGATTTTATTCAAGTTTCAGTTTCAAAAAAGGTGATAATTTTATAGCTAATATCATACCTCATTATATTTATAAGTTATGTAGACCCATTGTTCATGTTATGGTACTAGCTTAATCAATTTGAATTTTGAGCAAAAAGTTATATTTTTCTTGCCAAAATTCTAAATAAATGTTGTTTTAATCGGTCTAAATGGTTTGTTTTATTATTTCTTTTAAGGGTGACAACAATATGAGAAAACAAGATCTAGTTTTGGAGATGACATCAACAACATTAGAGTCTTCTTCCTCTCATGAATTTGTTCAAATAAACATGCCTCCACCACCACCACCACCGTTGCCGCCTCGGTTTCACAAGAAAGTGAACTTCATCGTGGCGGCATCACCCGAAAATTGTTCATCAACAAACAAATCTTTGAAGAAAAATCTTTTACCAAAAGTGAGAATGGTTCCTGTAGGCTCGGGTTCTCTACCACAAGAGAAATCGTCTCTTGCAAGATCATGGTCACTTACAAAAATGTTTGCGAAGATCACAACACCGTCTCTACCTTTTACACCGATTGGACATTCGGACCCTGAGCCCGGGTTGAGAAGAGCAGGTGGTTCATTGAATTTGCAAGTGAGTTAATTGGATTTTCTGACCCTTTGGTGAAATGGTTTTGCTATAAAAAGTAGCTTGATTAATGTTTGCATAGATTCGTTAAGTTTAACCAAATAAATAAACAAACACAAGCATTTATACGAAAAGGATTTTTTTTTTTGTGTTAATACATCAAGAAAAAAAAATTAAAAGTTAAATTATACATAACATTCTTTTCTAATATAATCGTTCATGTTTCTTAGTTCGTTTAGATAAACATATTTTTGAAAGCGTGTCACGAAGGTAAATAAACAAATTAGAAAAAAACTTGTTCTTGTTTATTCATTTAACTAATAGAACATAAAATCATATAATGTTTGTTTGTTTAATAAATAAACAAACAAACTTCCCATCAAGGTTAAGTTCTTTTACATACCAAACGAAATCATGATAAAAGTTTTTAATATCCTATAGCATAACTTATGATATAGTATCAAGAACTCCCTTAACTTATTCTTTTATCAATATGGTAAATGTTTGATAAATTATAGACTAAAGTATACGACCACATATATCGATCTCAATCTGTGCCCATCATCAATGAAAAGACGCATTATAAACGAACCGATCCCTTTTTCCGTGTGATCCGTACAACACAAGTGAAAGATTTTGATCCAATGACATCGAACCCTGCTAGCACGGACAATAATGGTAAGTTTGCTAATTTCTTGTGATCTAGAGGAACACAAAGCTAGTGTTTGGATTTGCGCTTTTAAACTGGTTATACATATGTTTTAACCACTAGATAAATAAAACTTTTTCATAAAAAAAGTATTTTTTTTATATTTTTATCTTCTAAATTTAACAAGTAATAAAAAGGTTTCATATACCCAAATATCTAATTTTACAACTTCATACCAAACATTATTATCTATAACCCCGACTCTATTTATTTGATATCACATGACTATTTTCAAGTCTCACATCCAAACACTACCCTCAAATACAATCAAAATGATCAATCTTTATTCTCTTATTGACATATCTCTGATGATGTTGAACTTTATGAAGTTGAGGGGGATGATATAGCCGAAGAAGAGGCCGTATGCAGGATATGTTTTGTCGAATTATGTGAAGGTGGAGAAACCTTAAAGATGGAGTGTAGTTGCAAAGGTGAACTCGCTTTAGCTCACAAAGAATGTGCCATAAAATGGTTTAGCATCAAAGGTAACAAAACTTGTGACGTGTGCCATCAAGATGTCGAGAATCTACCTGTTACACTTTTAAGAATCCAAAGTATCGCTAGAAACCGAGATAACAATATAACTGCTGCCAATGATCATCATATTGAAGTTAATGCGTATAGGCAAGTTTTTAATATTTATTTTCAAATTTAAAGTTGAATTTTAGCATCTAACGTGGATTTTTGTGTGTTCATTTCGACAGTGATATTTATCATGTGTGGCAAGAAGCGCCGATTCTTGTTATTGTTAGCACACTTGCATACTTTTGCTTTCTTGAGCAACTTCTGGTAAACATTTGTGTGGATTTTTATACAGTTTTGTTTAGAAGAATGAAATTTAATTTGTTATAAAAAGGATTTTTTTACAAACACATCCTATTTTTTTAAAAATATTTATGGTGATTTTGTTGATAATGTTTACTCTTGTGAAGGTTGGGAGTATGGGTGCAAGTTCAATTGCTATATCTCTCCCATTTTCTTGTGTACTAGGGCTTCTCTCATCCATGACTTCTTGTGCCATGGGTAAGTTTTTTATTTTAAATAAACTAAAAAGAAACATAATGTCATTATATTTCTTTGTTTGGATTGTAAACAAGTAGAGCCGTTTTAGACCAGCTTGCTAAAATCTCAAATAGTGTCGGGTCAAGCTATACTAGACTTGTTTAATAAACCTATTCAAATCTACGTTTTGTAGGTCTAGCTCGATTAGGTTAGCAAGCTAAACCAAGTATACTATTTATATAAATACAATAAATTCATATAATATAATTAAATTGATACTTCTTAATAAATATTATTATATATTTTAATATAAGAAAATTAAATTATACATATAATTTAAAATATAAAATTTGTACGAGTCCAGTCTCGTTTCATTAATACCCATGTTTCCTCAACATTAGATATTGATTTTAAACATCCTGAATTTCTTTTTCTTTTTGCAGTTAAACAAAGATTTGTATGGTACTATGCATCAATTCAGTTCGCATTTGTGGTCCTTTTCGCTCATATTTTTTGCTCTGCGGTAAGCAAACCAATATATATATTTACGTTGGTCTATAATAAAATAACTAGTAAATATATTGTAACCATTCCAATATTGTTGTCACTTGTTAAAAATGACTAGATAATAATACGATTTAACACCCACCGTGTGACAATCATTTTAATGACGTGCAGACTAGCCTCAAGCCGATGCTATCGGCTATTATTGCAAGTCTTGCGGGTTGTGGGGTTGCAATATGTTGTAAGTGCATTGTCGTGGAGGTATTGAGGTCGCGAAGATGGTGCCATGATGTATCAAACCGACAACGTGATTCTACAACTACTGAAATTGCACCACCATCACCGTTACTGGTTGTTGAAGCTCCATCACTACCATTATCACCACCACCACCACCACCACCACCACCACCGTATATACCTTCTTTACATGTGTATCATTTAAATTCACCACAACATGAAGCTACATCACCACTACAAGTGGTGCCTCCGCCACCGCCTCCACCACCACCACCGCGAACAACGTTGTCGCGCATCCCCCATCTTTACAAAGAGAGCTAACTTGGCTTAGTTTGCTTTCTTTTAAAAAATGAAAATTTATTTAATAAGTTTAAGGAGATAACGGTGGTTAGGATTATGAGTTCGGATGTCATAAATTTAATTTGTTTGGTTTGTGTTGTTTGTATGATATTTAACGATTATTTGTGGGATTTTTTGTGAAATATTTTTGTGGTGAAATTTAGATTTGTTGATGTGTCTTGAAAGCTTTTGTTGTATGGTTTGTCTTGTAAATATTTAAAAATGATATTTTGAAGTTTTAATTTAGTTAGAGTATTCACAACTCATTTTTTATTCTTATCCATATAATTATACTAAAATCATTACTTTTTTTTCTTACTTTCAATTAAAAAATATTTTTATATTATTATCATTAAATTTTTTTATCATTCACTCACAATCACTTAAAATATATTAAAAATATTATTGGGTTTTGAACATTGTTTCTCAAAAATACAGATTGAATAATAAATTTCACATATCCGTCACTTACAAATCACAATCACTTATAACCGTATCATATTATATAAGGAAATACACATATAAATTTAAAAAACCGGGTTGTGAATGCCCTTATTTCCATCATTTTTAGAAAATTATATAAGGTCAACATGCGATCCTATACCCCTATGGAATAACTTTATTTGCATTTATAAACAAAAAGTATATATTTATTTAGAGTATTGTCATATTAACTAAATTGTATAGCTTCTTCCTTTTAGAATTGTCCACTTTTAATGTTCAATAATTAAATGTGTTTGCTTTAAGGTCATAGATAACCATTTAGTTTTTTCGTTTTTCGATATATCAACTCTTCTTATTTTCTTTTGTTTTTTCTTTCTTTTACATGATGTTGTCTTAGTTTTTTTCGTTCATCAATTTTCATCTTTTTATTAAAAGAATGTTTAAAGGTTGATAGTGATACTGGTGGATCCCATTAAAAATTCACCGGGTTAGATCTCCCTAGGTTCGAGGGCACGGTGTTCATCCAGCCGGCCTTGCTTTTTCCCGGGCTTTCCCCTCTCACCATCGCCACTTCATGTGGCCTAATTCACAACGATATTTCTCTTTAATATGTATTGTTCGACAACAAAAATAAATTAAAGCAAAATGTCAAAATCCTCTTATGTTCATCTTAAGTAAATGAATTACCAGTCTCTCATAGAATCATAAAAGAACTAAACAATTGAACAAAGTTTCTCATTCGTGTACCACCTTATGTTGTTACTATTCTTACCATAGTCGCCCTTAGGCATCGTCAGTGTCACTTCCACCCAATACCATCAACACCACCATCACTTTCGATGCCAACATCGCCACCCAATGCGGCCTCTAAGCCACTAGCGCTACCACCACCCCACCCCATTCCATTAACATTGTCACCGCAACACCACCGCTTAATGAGATAAAGTGTCATTGTTAAAATGTTAACACTTTTCAATAATTATTTTAAAATTTATATATGAATTAAAAACACCATAAAATTTAAACAAGTTAACAATATCAATCACTTTATCAAAACATACACTTAGCCTGTTATCATTGTAGTTTTTCTACATCATACTTCTAGTTAAATACCAACCAATTATCATGACTCATATTTTGTTAATCTCTAATTTTCAATTTTTGATAAACAAACATAAAACTAGTAAAATTATCAATTCCTACTAAAACATTTGGTCGGTGGTTTTTTTTGTTTGTGTGTGTGTGCTGTTATAGGGTTTGTTTTGAGTGTAGGTTTGAGGTTTAAGGGGTGTGGATTTTTTGTGGGGTTTTGGTGTTTGGATACGTCTCTTTGATTTGTGTTTTGGTTATGTTTGTTTATAGGGTTCGTTGGCGTTGTCTTTCTCCTGGTTCCTACTTTCTTTCTTTCGTTATCGATATCCTGCCGATTCTCGCTATTAAGGTTTGAGTTTTCCTTTTGTTTGCTTTTTTTGGGCTTTGATTTTTGTCGGTTTTTTATTTTAGACCGTGTCGCCTTCTTGCGGCTTTTATTTACGTCTATATTGTGTATGATGTTGGGCTTTGATTTTGTTTTGGGTTCTGCATGTTCTGGTGTGTTATACATTTGAGGTTTTGATGTATTTTACTTTTTGTATTTTGCTGATTTTATGGTTTCGAACCTTTGTTTTGTTATTGATTTTGATTTAAAGTTACGTTAAAATTCGCTTAGCCGCGACAACACACGACACCATAAACGTAGTTGTTAATTTATGATAGTGAGACGATGTTTACATTTTTCTTCCATATTAATTGCCGCGATTGATGTTTTCTTTGAATACATTCCCACTGAATTTCTTATCTTTCTGACCAATAAAGCCGTCGCCAGCGGCCACATTCACCGTCACTACATCACCAAATAAACACCATTTATGTATACAATAAACCACACCACTCGATTACCCCTGTTCAACTATATTCAAGGTGCCCTTTAACCGTTTCTTTCAAACTTTCCAACTTCTTTAACTTCGTCATTCGTCTTTCAAAACCTCCAATTGGGTTTTTCCCTACAATTTCAGGTGTACCCAAGTTCGAATTTTCAAGAATTCGTCAACAAAACAGAGGATTTGCAGGTGGGTCGATCAAGAAAATGGCTTGGAGTTCGGATAATTGCAATCAGGGTACTGAAAGCAGATGTGGGATCGTTCGACCTGCAACAGAGGCTTATGCTGATGAAGCGATTGAATCTTTGAGAGCTGGTGAAGTTATTGCTGTACCCACTGATACTCTATATGGATTCGCGTGTGATGCTTGGTATGTTTGTTTATGTTTCTTTTGATCTTGTGGATGCACACCAGGTGTTCGACGATTTGCTTGTGTGAATTGGGTGTTTCTTTATGGTGGTGATTGTTTGATTGTTTGGGTTATGATGCAGCTCTATAGAGGCAGTTAATAGGATATATGAGATAAAGGGGCGTAAGCATACTAGCCCTTTAGCAATTTGTGTTGGTGATGTGAAGGACATTGGGCGATTTGCGGTTACCGACCATCTGCCGAATGGCTTGCTCGAGGGGCTCCTTCCTGGGCCGGTGACCGTGGTGTTAGCAAGAGGTTTGGTTACTAACTGCAGACTTTGTATGGTTGTTTTGATTTCCTTTGTCCTATGGCAATTGCAGCATTCTGTTTTTAAGGATATGCTGAGAATTTTCAACATTTTGAAAGTCCAATAATTTCTTTTCCTGTTGATATGATCAGATTGGTGGTATGCAAATTTTCTAGACGTAGTTGTTTTTTATATTTGACATAGGGATGTTCGTTAATATGGTTTACTATTTGAAAAACTGGATGTAATCGGTCAGTGTGTGGTTTGGACCATACATTTACCTTTGTTAATAACTTACTTTTTCATATCTTTCTTTTACAGTCTTGGTTGTTATGTCCTTAGTTGGTTCCTTATCTCTGTTCCTGCGGTTTTGTGTAGACTGTAGAATTAAAAATAAAGCTCTAGAGATTAAATTACAATTAAAATCTATCTTGATATATATTACACTATTCCTATAAAGGAACTAAGACTAGTAAGCTATAAAATATAAGTTACAAGTGGGTCATAGAGTATTGTTCATATGGAAAAGGAGCCAATTTGGCTAAAATAATCAAACAAGCTGGTTTGGTCAGGCTCAGATCACCAAAACAAGCTGAACCCAAGTTGTAGTATGGTAGAAGTGGCTAGACAGGCACCACAAAACAGGTGCTTTCTAGGATAAGTCAAAACTGGTCTCGTTGGGGCGACCCACACAATGTTTACTAAGTGATGTTTTAAATATGGCTACAAGAAACTAAAATGGTACTGTGGTAATCTAGTTTCTGAAATTAAATGATTTAGAAGGTACTTCTTTGGTGAGTTATGATACGTTTGACCTGCTTGACTGGTTCAATCTGCATTCATTTTCGCTAAAAAAACGAACTTTGTTTTTTTAGGGGAATCAAGTATTCTTGAGAAGTCGTTAAATCCAGGATTGGATAGTATAGGGGTTCGAGTACCTGATTCTGACTTCATCAGGATGATAGCTCGTGGCTCTGGAAGCGCACTGGCCCTGACTAGTGCAAACCTTAGTGGTCAACCAAGTAGTGTTGACATCAAAGATTTCAAAAGCTTGTGGGAACATTGTACGTTTGTTTATGATGGTGGTATCCTGCCAGCTGGACGGGCAGGATCAACAGTTGTTGACCTCACTATGCTCGGGAAATACAAGATATTGAGAGATGGGAGGTAATGCTTGAAAGTCAAAATTTATAATGTTTTATTTAAGTAGCTTGTTTTAGCTGACCATGTTTTGACAAACATAGGTCAATGAAGGCAAAATCCTGACTTTTATGTGTTATATGGGCAGTGCGAAGAAAGAGACAGTCTCAATACTGGAAGCGCACTCTCTACAAGAAGCCGAAGCTACTGGTTGACCTTCAATTCCATCAAAACGCAAAATCTTGACTTTCGTGAATGTTTGACTGTGACTTTTTCAAGGTACTCCTCGGGTCTCATTTTTCAGTTCCTGAATTGGTTTGACCTTTGTTACAGCTAGTTAATTCGGATCTGTTATCGTGTGTGATAAATTATGCTAAATGTTGACCCCTGTGAAATCGAAGACATCAGGGGGAAACAACATGTTTGCAGTGTAGAATATTGTTGAATTAGTAACTTTCATGTTCTCTGGAGGTAATAAGACCTCATTTGAATGAAAGTTTAAAATATTGAACTTCTTTTTCATGGTGTTTGTATGCTTTCTTTAAGTGGAGGATCATATAGCAATTTCTCTATAGATATCTCATTAGCATATTAAGTTACCCTGCTTATTGTTTGGAGATATGAATGTTTGATTTATAGGTCTTGTATTAGTCATGAAGAGAAAACTGATGGGGCTCACAAAACAGTTGAAATTTCATGAGAGCTAGATACAAGTTTGCCATGAAAATTCAAACGGTTTTTTGTTTTTTTTATTTAAATTTTTTTTTGGTATTCTCTTGTTGTATATAAGTGAAACTACAACACAATGGTGGTCAGACTGTCATGGGTCAACGATTATATAAAGTGCATTGGTCAACGATAATATAAGTTTATTTGGAGAACAAGAATAATAGCTACATGAGAAAACACTTGCTTCTTTGCATAACTCATGTGGTTTTAGGAGGAACTTTATTATTATTCTATATTATTTAGTTTTTTGTTTTTTATTTTTTAAAAAATCAGCTTTAAATATTCATTTTGAAACTAATCTTAAGAGAATATCTTAACTTTTTATGATTTTAAAATATTTTTGTTTTTCTTCTGCAAACTATATACAAGATATTATTTCTTTTAAAGAGTTTGAATTTAACTTCATATAATTATATAAAAAGTAATTATAAATTATATACCTAAATTTTGTTTTAACATTCCAACAAAGCTTCAAAAGTCGTCACGAAAGAATTTCTCTATCAAAGTATACCGGAAATAAAAAATGAAGATATGTATCAACTTAAACACAATCGTGAACAAAAATGAAGCCGCGGCAACACGTGGCCGTTAACTCATAGTTAACTATTAAAAAGTTAACAAGTTAAAAAGTTTATTTGTTAATCTGCAAAAGGATTTTTTAATTGATTTTTTATATAGAGTAAAAATAAGTTTTAAAAACAAGTTTTTGAAAAGTAATAAATATGTGACTTATTAACTTTTAAAAACTTATTTTAATTCAATTTATTATTACACCCCCTGCCATCTACTATCAACTTCCGTTGATTTTTGAAAGTGAATATGGTCATTTTGTAATTTTTTAACTTATAAGCTATAAATACTTTTTTTAAAACTCATAAAAAATTCATAAGTTAATAAGTTTTTTTTTATTAAAAGCTGTCTTTTTCAATAAAAATAAACAATCCTTAACATGGCCATAAATTAATATAATATATTAGAGCATTCACATCCTGTTATTTATATTTTTTGTAAGTCCTTATATTATAAGAGAATAGTTATGAATGGATAATAGTAAAAATATTATTGTTCATCTTTATATTTGAGATAAACATTGTTCACCCCTATAAAATTTTTATAATATTTTTTAAAGTAGTTGTGATTTGATAAGAATAAAAAGATAATGATAAAATAATAAAAAATATTATATAACTGAAAAACAAAATAATAATAACTTATAATATATAATTATAGACGGGGATGACAGATGAGAAGTGAATTCTCTTAATACATACACAATGTTGTTACATCAGTTTGCGCTAAGTTAAGATTATAGAAGTTAAAGTAATGTGACAATCAAGAAGAAATACGTAATCTCTTTTTCACTTGTCATGATTTTGTCTTGCTATGTTTTTGTGGCAAAGTTTATAACAAAATGAGATTCTAGCTTATCATAAAATGACTCATTAACTTTGTATAGAACTCAATAATAATATTTCTTTTCATCATTTTACCCTTTCAACTAGAGACATATTAGTCCGAACGCAATTTGATCTAAACCAAATTAATACTTTTTTATAACAATCCATTTTAACGCAAACTCATTTTGCTCGAACTTATTTTAACACGTTACTCTACCCAACCGTTTTCCAATACTTAGAAAAAACATATACACCACACGCCATTGACGAGGAAAGAAAGTAATCACAAGGATAATCAGTTTAAAACTTTAAATAATTAACATTAAAGTATTTCACATTAATTTATCTTTAACATGATCATCAACTGATCAACTGATCGAGGTATTTCCAATGATCATTCTAACAAACAACTCAACAGTAACAGAAAACTGTTAATCACAACCTGATGCTATATATTAATGTTAATCGTATGATAATCATACTTGGAATCCGTAGATCTAGATCAAAATGGAATAACATGATGCAACTCAATTTCAATTTCAATTTCAATTTCAACTTCAATTTGAAAAGCTTATCTAGAAGAACTCCAATCGAGCAGATTGACTGTACCGTGCTCGCCGGATGTTCTGCTGCCGTTTCCGGTAAACAATTCCTCCGAATCCGACGAAACACGCGGCGGCGATCAATCCGAACGCAACTCCGGCCTTCTTTCCGCCGCTCATTCCGCCGGACGGCGATTCCTTCGTATCCTCACTCTCAGCTCCGGCGACATCATCACTAGCCTCAACCGGCGACGGCGACGGCGACGGCGACGGAGGTGAAGGTAGATCTGGTGATGTAGAAGGTGAATCGATCGACGGCGAAGGCGATGACGAAGGAACTGTGAATGAGTCGTCGGAACCTGATTGTGGCGGAGGAGACGGTGAAGGTGACGGTGAAGGTGGATCTGAAGAAGAAAAGGCGAGAGTTAGGAGGAATGTGAAGGTGAGAATGTGGAGGAGTGTGTTGATCGCCATTGTTGTTGTTGCAGAGTGAGGATTGACAGATTGTTGAAGATGAAGTGGAGTTTATGGAGGAATTTGTAGGTGTTAGAATTTGAGATTGAAGTAAAGCGATTGATTTACGTAGGGAAGAAGAGAATGAATGTGAAAAGTTTTTGATTGATCATCGGCCGTTGGTTTGAGAGGCAGCGTAAAGGTGACTGAATCTGTGGCGTTGACATTCAAACTTTTTTATTATTTTATTTTTATTATTATTAAACTCGGTACGTAAGGCTCATGCACATTGTTTTTGTTTTCGAAACCGTATCGGATCGGCTGGGCCAACCGGTCTAGCTGGAAATTAGAGAGGGGGCCAAACCAATTAGCATCAACTCGTTTTGGAGAGATTCGACTTGCTGGTTCGTCTCGGACCGAGAACTGAACCGGAGTCGAACCGGATTTTTGTTTTTTTAATGGATAAAAACGTGGTGTTGAACAATAAGTTAGTGCGTTGAATATAAGATTATTGTTAAGTTTTATATATAACTATAAAAGACATATATAAAGTACTTATATTGAATTATATGTATAACTATATATATAATATAGTGTGTGTATATATATAATTATGACGTCATTAATTTTTTCATCCGGTCCGACCACCAAACAAGTAAGTCATTCGGTTCGATGTACGATTAGGTTTGAGTATTTATTTTTTTGAGTAACAATTTAGACTACTATGTTTTTAATTTTATAATAAGTTTGGGTTCTAAGGCTAACGTTCGTTAATTTTTTCCGTTAAATCAATGTAAAATGACAAAAATACTAATAAATAATTAAAAGGGTCATTTACGTAACTAACTTTATTTCAATATTAGGGACTTTTATCCAAAAAGATTTTTCAAAGGTACCTTTTGTGTAATTAACTCAATAACTTAAGATTAAAACCCATGTGTCCCTCATCTCCGACCACCACCGGAGGTGTTTAAATTCGGATATCCGAAAATTTTGGATAGTGGATTTCACCATCCGAATTCGAATCCGAAATTTCGGATTCGAATTCAGATATCCGAATTTCAAAAAAATGTATTATTTAATAAATTTTATAAGAATATAAAA
>BJCM01083616.1:0-45527 GCA_018326385.1 Flaveria bidentis | reverse complement strand
TCATGGTCGATAAAAAGTTTGTAAGACCATACCTCCCGAGTTCACTACTCGGAGTGTTACCACGTTGACGTTTATTACATTCATCCCTTAAAGTATTATATAAATCAAACATTGGATCATTCGAACATTTAGCATTTGCCGCATGCCTTAAAGCATCATGGATTTGTGATGTTTCCCCGTATTTTAATAAATAAACATCATACATTTGTTGTAATTGTTTGTTGAAAGTAGCTTTTAAAGTTTTACTATACATTGGTTTACCAACTTCTAAATCCAAATTAAAAATAATTTTTTCAAGTAAAGTTTCAACCCCCGACAAATTTAAACAAGGGTTTAAAGCAGTGACACATGTAATAACGGGAGGCATTTCTTCAAAATACTTTTTAAGTTTTTCTTTCATTGGGGGTTTTAAACCGGTTTGAAAACCGGGTTGAAGAACCGGTTTGGAAACCGGTTGGAACCGGTTTGAAAACCGGTTTGAAGACCGGTTCGGGTGAAACCGGTTTGTAGTTTGGAATGGAAAAACCGCTTAAAAATCGGCGGTTCGGGGCCGGTTTGAAACCGGTTTGGGCCTCAAACCGGTTCCGGTTTTTTTGGCCGAACCGGTTCCTGAACCGGTTTTTTTGTACAAGTCTATATATATGTATGCGTGTGTTTAAACCATGGGAACTCACCAACTTTATAGTTGACCCTTTATTTTTAACATGTTTCATGTTTTTTTCTTGAAGATATTCTTGTGCTCATATAGGATTGGACCTAGATTAAAGTGAAAGTCTTATGTTTCTGTTTGTATCTTGATTGTTATGTAATTATCTTTTTTTGTCTTGTAATGTTTAATCAATAAAGACATTTAATATTATTTCAACTTAATTAGTTCCATGTGCTATAAGCAATCGTCTCCCATTCGTCCGCCCCGATGATTCCGCCGTCGGTTGGGGTGTGACAGTCGTAACCTATGAGCTATAGGCCGTAAGTTACGGTCTAACGTGATATTTTGAGGATTGTTTCAAATTTTAAAACCTATTTAATCCCTAACATTAGGGTTTCGAAAGGGACTTGCCTCCAACACCAAGAACGAATCTTGGGACTATTTTGAGCCATTAGAACTCTCTCTAATCATCAATTTATCAAGGATTCATATGCTCAAAGTGATGATTGAAGAGATTATGATGAAGATGCAAGGCTAAACCACCTGTGATCATCTCCGGATGGATGGTTTGTGATTTGATCATGCATGCTTGTGCTTTTACCTAGTCAAGACATAAACTTTGATTGTGTAACAACTTTTCTCTGTTTATGTGTTTTGAATCATACATTGATTAAAGATTCTTGTTAGTGGATTTGATTATTGCTTATCAAGTTATCAATCTTACATTGTTAACCATTAAGTAGTAATTAGGTTATTATCATTAATTGGTGATTGCAAATAAAGTTTCTAGATTGTGGCATTAGTTAGTTTACTAGTTAATTTACATAATCAGTTATCAAGTTGGTAATAACCTTTCGACGTATGTGATAAACAAGTTATGTCTTTGTGACTTCAAGATTAGATAAACACATAAGCTGTGTATTCAATTATATTCCTGAAACCCGGTTGTGATCCTTTTCATCTCAATAGTTCTAAACCAAGTCCAATTTTTTGTTTTCCTTCATAAAGTGATCGTTTTAAGTTAATTTCATCCACATCCATTTACAGTCAAAGTGACAATAGTTTAGTTTAATTAGTAATTTAGATAAATAATCAAGCGAATCATGTAACACTAACCACATGCTCCCCGTGGATACGATACTTGACTTACCCTAGCTACTTAGGTTAATTACTTACAAAACTAACTCATGCATTTACCAAATATACACTTACAAAACAGTAAACACAACAGTCCCAAATATTGAAATATTCACAACATAAAAAGGGTGAACATACTTTTTCCTATAATTTATAAATTTTTAGAATGAAAACAGGGATGTGAAACTCACCTTGTGTGATACAACAAATAAAGATTTCAAAAAGACTTGTTGCAACGCTCGTAAACCCAACCAATCAAACACCTATAACAATATATAAATGAACTTGTAACACGTATAATAAACACTATAACACGTTCGATATTTCTCGGGTCGATTCAGGTTTGACGCGCTACTCACACCAATATATATATATATCCCCAGTTAATATAATTACCCCCATTATTAAACACAAGCAAATATATATATATATATATATATATATATATATATAATACTCAAACACACACTACTATTATGTGCATATATATTTATATATAATAATTACATAGCCCCACACGACACATGCATTATTTCAACACAATAACACCTTTTTAACATATAATCTCATATATGTATTTATTAATCTTTATTTAGAATTTTATCTTGATTTAGTTGTTTAAATTATTACTCTTAATTTAGTAATTTAGAAAGTATTTAGCACACTGATTTTGTAAAATCAGTTTGGAGGTCGAACCGATAACGAAATGATGCAAGACCAATTTTATTTTTAAAGATAACACATGGATTCTTGTTTCTGGAGAAAATAAGATCATTTTGATAAAAATTGAGAGGGATATGTGTTTCTAAAGTCGGACCAAACATTCTGTCCGAAATTCAGTTTTAACCAATCTTTTTGTATCAATTGTTTTGGTGCTCAAATATTTATGGTTTTTGACGAGACCAATTGGGTTGAAAATTAGACTCTTTAAACTTAATTTTAGACTTTAAATTCGTTCATCTTGGACTTTGTATGACCAAGTTATCACTCGCACAAACTGACCCAATTTTCTGACAACAAACTGTGTAAAATAAAATCATTAACCTTTGTTTTCAATCCTATAGTTCTTGATCATAGGTGACCCAAAAATCCAACCGATATTTATTTTATGGTCTAATTGGCATCCCCACACACTCATATATATACACCATATATATATATATATGTATATATATATATATATATAGGGAGAGAGAGAGAGAGAAAGAGGAGAGATCAAATGAAAACCATATTTATAATTGAAAACCATGAAAATCACTTTCAACCAATCAATTTTTTTCTTTAAACTTTTTTATGTTTTTATTTAAAAGGCTAGTAAAGTAATTTGACACCCCTTTAATTTTGGTAATTATCTATTTTTTTAGAATTCATTTATTATCTCCATAATTGAATTTTTGAATTCCATATTTCTATCATCTTTAAAAAATTCTACCACCATGATTTTAATTAGAGCACTACCATCATCAGCATCAACATATCATCACCACCATCTCATACCACCATCGCCATCACATGCCGCCATTATTTTCCATCTTTGTACGCCACCATACAAGCCCATATCTCGTCCTCTCCCACTCCCGACCGCCTTTAAACACCGTCGACACCACCCACTTTTTTTCGTCAATGGTTCTTCTACTTTGAACATCACCTTTGAATGCCACGGTCGTCTTTAAACACCAAAGAAACACCATTAATAGTTTGATTAAACTTGTTAATCATTCAAAACCAACAATTAAGAGGAAGATGATAAAGATGTATCTTAAAAGCAGGTGGCGACTAGGGTTACATATGGATGGAACTGAACATCAAGATGAAGAAGAAGATGATGATAAACCCTGTTATGTATACGTAACCCTAATGAAGATGTTGATGAACTATATGGAAAATGGATTTCCGGATAAGATACATATATGTACCCACCTGTGACGTACGTATATGTAACTTTGATAGCTACGAAGATGACAACCAATAGGATGAAAAAATGTTATCTTGGTCATTAAGAAAGAAACTAAACAAATGAGAAAAAATGTTATCTTGGTCATTAAGAAAGAAACTAAACAAATGAATACTTAGTATTGTTGTTACATACACGTAACACTGCTATTACATACATGTAACATTGTTGTGACATGCACATAAAACTATTGTTACATATATGTATTACTATTGTTACATATGTAAATTATGTACTTATTGTATTGTATTATTTTATTTTATGTATATGAAAAAAGTCTTATCTTTTTATTTTGATAGATTTTTTTAACAATTTTTATAGGGGTACGATTACAACTCATCTGTTGCTAGCCTTTTTTGCAACAATCTCACACATATGTAAATGTGACTTACTTAAATATACGTAAATGAAACTTATATAAACATACGTCAACTAAAACAATAAACTAATCATTCATAGTAAAACCAAAAATGAATTTAATTTGATTTTATATATTTTTTAAATAGAAGAGATGAGAGAGGTGAAAGGAAAGAGAAAAGATTTGAGTGAATTTAAGAATAATTTAATTATTTTGGTGGTTACCAAATTAATTATTTTGTGTTCTTCCAATTATGCCCTTAAGGTCTTATTAAATACTTACAATCTTTAATTAATTTACTAAAATAACACTAATTAATCTTAACCATAGATCAAAATGATCAAAGGTGAAAAAATGGGTTTTTTAGTTTTTAATTATAATATGGTTTCCATTGGAACCCTCCCCTATATATATATACACATATATAACTCACACACAAGCATATATACATATATAATAACACACACAACTTAAAATCATATAACTTTATACATACACACTATATGCATGAATTCATACACATACATGCTTTGGCAACAATATTACCATACACACCATACATTCATACATCCATTCACACACACACACACACACACACACACATATATATATATATATATACATCCATACATGCACACACAAACACATACATACTTATGAACACACACACAATCGGATTCACAGCCCACACACCGCACACACATACGACACACACACACCGCCGGTCACACACACCACGCACCACCATGACACCACCACAACTGCAACTAAACGCCTATACACACACATTATATCACCGCGCACCACCGGATCATACCAAAGTGAAAACATTAGTAAACCCCAACGAAACAAAACGAAACGAAAGGAATTAACATCAATCGTTTACCTGCGAAAGGACGAGATGGTGAGATGGTGGTGACAGACGACGGCTAGCAGCAACAAAAGGTGCTCGAATGACGGCCGAAGGCGATGGCGTTCGTTTGAAAGATGGCCGACGACAGGAGTTTTTTTATTTTTTTCTTTTCTAGGGTTGACCAAAGAGTTATATATATATATATATATAATAGTCAATTTACACTTAGACCTTAAACTATTTAAGAATTAATTTCTTTTAGTTTTAAAAATATTTTAATTTAAACCCTGAACTTTTCATATCTATATTTATTCAAACCAAACGTCATAAACATAACATATATATGACGCAAATTTAGGGGAATACAAACACGATACGAGCTATAACGTGACGCTAATTAATGCTTGCGCGTTCAAGGTACGCGGAGTCGCGAGCACGTTTCGATAGATTATTAGTTGAATGATTATATATTTAAAAAAATAAAATAAAATAAATAATAATAATAATAATAATTATTATTATTATATAATAATAACAATAACAATAATAATAATAATAATAATAATAATAATAATAACAATAATAATAACAACAATAATAACAACACTAATAGCAAAAATAATAATAATAATTTATAATGTTAATCTAATTTAATCATTTTATCAACTAGAATTTCACACGAATAGATATCAATATCAATTATCACAATTACGAACGTGTAAATTCCACAAAAACAATAAACGCATAAATAAAAGATAACGAGCTTCGAATTAATTAACGGGACTAAGGGTGACGAATGTCACAGTTCAATTCTTCACGGTTTCAAACGTATGTAATACACATATGTTTAAGTAAGATTTTATTTTCTTTATAAATTTTATAAGACGTTAAATTTTTTTCACAATTTTACATTTCGTAACACGACAAAGTTAATATATACCGGTTTGAATAGATGAGTAGATTTAGGCTTATTTTAGATCATGCCATTTGGCATGATCCTCACACTAAATTAAATTGTAATTTAAATCCACTCATTAAATGTAATTTTAATAATACATCATAATGGAGCAAGGTGCAATAATCTTTCTAAAAAGCAATTATTCGCAACCCACTCACGTCCAATGGTCTATATATGATTCAACTTGCTACCACTAAAAGGAAATGGATATTGTGGTCATGGAGGAGGGGTTGTTGTCAATCGCTGATCAACGACGGAGATGGGATGTTGTATTGGCCGAGGAGGTCAAGAGAAGTTGTTACATAGCTCAACCGATGGCTGTAGTGATGGTGTCACAAAACCTATTGCGTGTGGTTTCTATGTCAATGGTTGGTCACCTTGGCGAACTGGAACTCGCTGGCACCGCAATCGCTACTTCCTTCAGTAATGTCACTGGCTACAGTCTCCTTCTAATACTTGCTCACTTTCTCTTCTTAGTTATTCCCTTTACCTTTGTTAATAATTTACCACCACGAATAATTAACATGATCTGGAATCTGGATAAGAGTCGTATAGAACCAAAATTGGGTCTAAAGTCCACCTAGAATTCGAATTAAGTAACTTTCTATAAACTCGAGCCTGTGTCTTTCACTTGAGACAATCATTCTAACTCGTTATGATGTTCCATCTAACAAAATAAAAAATAGATAAAAACCAATAGACAACTGACTTTCTATCTTTATACTAGTTTTATGAATGAATGAATAGTTAGAGTTGTCAATTGACTTATAGTTCAATGTTCAAAACATTAAACACAACATAACATAGGTCCATTCTCGTATCCAATCGTATTCTAAAAATGATTATGTACCAATTGTTGTTGATGAACATTTTCATAACCACTAGGAGAACCTCAATCACGTTACCTAACTTTTAAGGGCATTATTTATATTTGAAAAAGAATATTTTGCACGATGTTTCAAACAACATTGATCGGATCTTATTCTTTCACGTCAGATTGAAAAAAAAGGATATTAAAATATTAAAAAATGACTATTAGAGTGTTTGGAGACAAAAATGCCCCGTAAACTGATGTTTATTGTAACGTCAATATCTTTTTGAAAGTTTAATCAATCCGTTATAGCTAATTACATAATATTGATTTTTAACCTTGCTTTAATCACTATCAAAAATTAATCCAAACACCCCATAATACACATAATTAACTAAAAGTATCTATCTAGTCACGCTTAATAACTACCTCGTGTCGTTCACTTGTTCATATAACTTTAAAAGTTTGTTTATATATGAACCGACTCGGCTTGTAAGACTTCAAACCATATTGACAGTTTGGAATGGCGAGCGTGTTGGAGACCTTATGTGGGCAAGTTTATGGGGCGCGACAATACCATAGGCTCGGTGCATATACATACGGTGCCATGATCTCTCTCACTTTAGTATGTATCCCGATCTCCATTTTGTGGGTCTACATCGATAAACTTCTAATCTTTTTTGGTCAAGACCCTTTAATCTCAGCAGAAGCACATAAATATTCATTGTGGCTCATTTCTACGTTATTCCCTTACTCCATACTCCAACTATTCATTCGATACCTATTGTCACAAAGTCTCATCTTTCCAATGCTATGGAGCTCACTCGCGGTTCTTGTTATTCATGTACCCGTATGTTGGTCTCTCGTGTTCAAGCTAAGGTTTGGGATACCTGGAGCAGCATTAGCCATTGGAATCTCGTACACTTTGAATGTGATCTTTCTTGGTTTTTACTTGTGTCACTCTAAGGCGTGTGAAAAGACTCGTGTCACGTTTTCAGTGGACGGTTTTAAAAGTATTAGGGAGTTCCTTCGTTTCGCCGTCCCATCAGCTTTCATGATATGGTACATTACTACATCCACAAATGATTTTCAAAACTTTCACTACAAAACAATGTCATTTAGTGGCATATAAAACATGTCACAAAACACCAAAAATGTTACACTAAAGACCCCACTACGAATGTGCGACGCATAAAAAAAGTGCCACTAGAAACTCTACCACTTAAACCTTGTAGTGATAATTTTTTAATCTGTCACTGCTTGCTTTTGGCCTTTGGGCTTTTAGCGACATTTTTTTAACTTGTAGGAATTGGGGTATTTTCGCACATACAACACTCTTATTTACGTGAGATTTTCATTTTCTTGTGTAGTCTTGAATGGTGGTCGTATGAGATCATTGCTTTGCTATCGGGGCTCTTGCCAAATGATCACCAATTAGAGACGTCAGTGCTCTCAATATGGTAATCCTCTTTAATTCCATGAAACCAATAAAACAATGATCTTTGAACATTTGAGACCACCTTAACATACATGATGTTATCTCTTGCAACAGTCTAACAGTTAGTGCCTTACACTTCTATGTACCTTACTCATTTGGGGCTGCTGCAAGGTATGCTTTTAAAAATTTGATGTCTTGCTTTTATATTAGAGTTAATTACACTGATGAATAGTGTGGTTAGGGCAAATTAACAGCTTTAGGTACTAAGAAGAAAAAAAAAGATGTTTAAGTATTAACTTTAAGTTTTGTAACAAGTTTTGATATTTAGGCCAACTTTCATCAACTTTTCTGTTAAAGGTAGTATTAAATACCCAAACTTATTACAAAACTAAAAGTTAGTACTTAAATATGTTACTCTTATTGTTTAGTATCCAAACTTGTTACTTAGAATAGACCATACTATCTATGTAATCAACTTTAAATGATAATAAGTCAAGTATCCTAAACTAAAGAGGTGTTTTTTTCTATGCAGCACACGGATATCTAACGAGTTAGGGGCCAGAAACCCACAGGCTGCTAAAACCGCTCTCTTGGCTGTAACCGGCCTAGGTGCAATGGAAGTCATCGTAGCTGCTCCCGCTCTTTTCTGCTCACGTTCTATTCTAGGATATATATGCATTCGGTAACGAGAAGGAACTAGTTAATTATGTTAAAGACATCACCCTTATTCTTTGTTTCACTATACTTACAGATACAATACAAGCAATCCTTTCAGGTATGCAGCTTAAATCATTTAAAAATATATAAAATTTTCAAAAGTAGCAAACTCATGAAAGCTTTTTTTTTTAAAAATTTTTTTTGAATAGGAGTTGCTAGAGGGAGTGGGTGACAACATATTGTAGTTTACAGTAATCTTGGTTCATATTACATCGTTGGAATGCCCATGGCGCTCCTTTTGGGTTTTGCGGTCCACTTAAAAGCGAAAGGATTATGGAGTGGACTAGTTATTGGATCAATCGTGCAATGCATTCTGCTTACTCTAATAACATGTTCCACTAATTGGGAAAAACAGGTTCTTGATTGTGCCCAGGGATTCATTTTTATCTTAACTTTGTTAGTATACAAACTGATGATTTGAATGTTCTTTATAGGCAACAATGGCGCGCGAAAGGATAATTTTGGATGGAATATTAAATGATGCTTCAACTAAATGGCAAAATCGGGCAATAACATATATGTAATTAATCGGCCTATAGAAAGAATTGTCTAGTACCCGAGAAAAAAACACGAATTGCAAACTATCAGATATTCAAACAAAATGTGAACGCAACCAAAAGATTAGAGGTTCTAGTCCCTCACTGATGAATTATTTGAAATATTATAGGTATTATTGTTTAAAAAAAATCTTGATAGGATATCTTGTAATCTATTAGAAAAGCCTAAGGTATTCTACGCCAATATGGTAGTTCTCCGTTAGTCCTTTAGACTTTTCTAATATGTCCTAGTCAAAGGCCATTTAACTAAATATATACCCAATCACGTTCGAAAGATCTCTTCATAGTTTTGCGTCAATTCTCGTTCCAATGAAGTAAGAGATCCCCTCAAGGACTATTGATTCGGTCGCCGCTATTGGCCCCCAGTTGAATGAGGCAGATGGTTTAACTGTAGCTGCTAGAACCGCTAGCAGTGATTTTTTCATTACCTAAACAGACACTCTGGGTTAGTGACCAGTCTTCAAGGTAGCTTGGCCATAAAAGCCCAGTGTACCAGGCCAAGACAAGATCTTAATTCATATACCTTTGATGGTCTAAAATGACTCTATGGCCTTCTCCTTCTCAAGCTCGAATCCGTAGTCAATCCTATTTTCTATAGGAACGGTTGATAACTGAGTCCTATTTTTCTCATTATTTTCATATCCGCAATAACGCAAAAAGGTCTGGCCCCAAGTTGTCCAAGACTAATGTCATTGAGTTTCTCAACTCTTTGTCTTAGGATCAGTCAGTAATATACTATTATCTTTCATAGTTCAAGGTAGTATAACATCTCGTACGTTATATTTAAAATATTCAAACGTGTTGTGGGATCTATATGATTATACAAATTAACTAAATAGTTGTTTAATGATATTATAGCAATGAACATAAATCATAAACATTGTTGACTTAGGAGGTGTGGCGGTGGAAATTAAATCTAACTTTTTAAGGGTAAACTTACACACTCAATTATCTACCTTTGAATTTGCATCATATGTCTATAACATGACTTAAACCCTTTACCATTTAAAAGAAAACCACTAACACTTTTATAACATTGGGCTACAATGATAATTAAACTCAGCTAGCAGTGCTTTTTAAATGTACGGCAACACAGTTTGACCTACTTGGTTTGTGGATCTCGAAAGATGCTATTCAATAAAATAATGTTATAAAATTTGTTACCCCGTTTATACTTGTAGTAAACGAAACGTAAAAAATTAATGTGATTATTGTTAAGGTAGTAGTTACATGATAATTAAATAAGGTTAGAAACTTAAAATTATAAATTTGAATCTATACAGGGCTTATGACATAAAGAAAGCACCCTGTTTATCTAGTTTATTAAACAGGTTAACCTATCTATCTAGTTTATTTAAACAGGTTATCTTGTTAACACAATAAAGTTATAAGTAATGTCAATGTACGTACAATTTAATCGTATCTTGGTTACGTGGGTTAGACATGTCTAGATTATGATTAAGTTAATGCATACAAAATTTGAACGAACCATAGGCGATAGCTGTGAATCCAAGAATATTTTGTATCAGGTCACAATTTTACAATATTAGTATGTTTATCAAAAGAATATCAGGTTACTAAGATTCTTCTGTTTGATTGAGTCAAATCATTAAAATATCTTAAGTTTTTTATTGTAGGTTTTAGTTTTTTGTTTTGTTCTTGATTTGTATGATTTTTGAAGTGATTTCGATTTCTAATTGAGGATTTTTTTGGAAACTATTTCTTAAATTGTTTTCAGCTACCTGTCTTTCATTCAAGGATTAATGGTTTTTTTTTTTTGTTAGTGGTGAGTCATGAGTTTAACTGTGGGAGTGAGCATTTAGAAAGAAAATGAGAGAGAAGTGACTATTCTGAAAAGTTAGAAATTAAAAGTTGCAGGTGGCAAGCTTTGAAACTGATACAAGATACCACCTTCCTTCCATGTGAACCATTCACCCTACCTCTTGTGAAGGCAATATTGGATTGGTACAAATGATAAGTTTGGATGAAAATTTATCTTTATGAATATTTATTTTTTAAAATTTTATAGCAAACCTAGAATTGGCAAATTGACGAGGTGGATAACGATTTAGGTTAAAACAAGTAAAGCTGTTATATGTTTAATTCAACCCTCAAACAATTTTTGGTTTATCTTTTTTAGATTATATACGTTTAATGTGTTGAATAATAACAAAAACAATAATATTATAATTTTAATATCTGTATATATAATAATAACTAGTCATTCTTTTATTCAAAAAATAAGGAATTGTTTGATATAATAAATAGGTATACTTGTCATAACTCTTTAGATCTTATTTACTTTTTTGCTTCTCTTTCTTTTACTAATAAATAAGTTTATAACCGACTTATATTTCCTTACATGATAAATATTTTTTTTCTCGGTTCTTTTTCTTAATTTGTAAATATTTATTACTAACTATTTAATATTTTTAAAATATGTTTGTTTATATAACCTGTATACTAAACATGTTTGACTACATTTTAGATGAGTTTAGATCCGCACATGTGGCATGAAGATCTTAGTGAAACTAAAATTTAATTCGAATTCATTCATTTAATGCAATTTGGATATATATACTATAATGAAATAAGGTGTCATAACTTTTCCAAAAGGTAATCAATTGGACATCAACTCGTCCATGCTCTATAAAGGATTCAACTTGCCACCACAAAAGGGGGAATGAATATTGAATATTTGTGATCATGGAGGAGGGGTTATTGTCCACAGTGGAGTCACCTCGCAGATGGCGTGTATTGGCCGAGGAGGCGAAGAGAAGTTGTTACATAGCGTTGCCGATGGTGGTTGTGACGGTGTCACAAAACCTATTGCGAGTAGCATTTATGTCAATGGTTGGTCACCTTGGTGAACTAAAACTCGCAGGCACCGCGGTGGCTACTTCCCTTACTAATGTCACTGGCTTCAGTCTCCTTGTAATGTTTTCTCACTTTCTCCTCTTAGCTTAATAGTTTTATTATATGACCAAGATTTCGAATTCAACTATTTCGTTTCAAACCCAAGCTTGTATCACTCAACGTTAGATCTCATGTTTAAAACTTGAGATCAACTTAATGAGTGTAAAACTTAGGACCGACTAACTCGTTTCCGTTATACACAAGTCCATCCAATGGGTAAAACTTGTTTGGTGAAGGAAACTAGTGAAAACATGTAGAGAACTAGTGAAAACATGTAGAAAACTAGTGAAAACATGTAGCAAACTAGTGATGCTTGTTTTCGTTCTTTGTTTACCAACTGTTTCAAACAATGAATCGTTAAAACTATCCATTCATCTGCTAACAACAAATAAGTGAATAACATAGGCCTAACTCTCATATCTGATGAATATTTTAAAAATAAGGATGTATGAGAAGTTGCTGGTGAACATCCTAGATACGAGTATGAGAGTCGTAACCTTTTAAAAAAAACCTATATCACGTGAATAACAATCCAAACTTAAATGAGTAACTTGCGTGGTGCATTACCAATAATTATATATTTTTCACGTTGTTCTGAATGATAAGATCTTACTATCTCATGTCGGGTAAAACGGCAAAAAGAATATTAAAATATTAAAATATTAAAAAAGAGATCGATCGTGTTAGAAGACAAAAAGTCAAAAATGCACCACCACACTTTATATCCTGCTTTGAGAATAATCTAATTTTTTTAAGCTATCATTTGCAATTTTTCTAAAATGACTTTTAGCTTTGAGAAGGAACCCGCAACAAAAGGTTTTTATTTACCACTAAACTTTAACCCTCCACCCATTAATAATCATTTACTCAACTTCTCATAATTAGTTATGCTTTAAATAAATGCATAGTGTATACATCTTTCGTTACATCATACGGGGCATAGTCTCTACACTAGAACATGTCATACTCATGATAGGAAGAAAAATCATCATACATGTGTTAACGATCATATCATTCATTTCTTTGTCAATTGAAAAATCATACATGTTAGTATTATCATTTTCGCCCTATTATATGGCTCGGATGAAAACTTTTATATGCAGTGTCTGATTATCGTGTTATTGTTTGTATAACGCAAACCATGTAAAATTTGACTTGTCATTGTTAAAAATTAGAATTATTAATAGTAACTATACATAAATGCATATTTTAAAAATAAAAATTAGATAAACAAGGTTAAAGACTGATTCCAAGTTCACACACTTGGGTGCAACATTAAACCGTCAATCAAGCCATTATGCATCTTAAACCGGCCAAATTGGTCGCCTTCATTCTTTTGAAGTTCGATCAGTTTTAACAGTTTATTATCATCTAACTTGTGTATATCCGCATTTGACACATGGACATATAACATCTACATAAGTTTGTTTAAAACGAACCGACCCGACTTATAAAACCTCAAAAGGTACTGAACTTTAACACCAAATCAACAGTTTGGCTTGGCAAGTGCATTGGAAACTTTATGCGGGCAAGCTTACGGGGCACGACAATACCATAGGCTTGGTGCATATACATACGGAGGCATGATTTCTCTCATCTTAGTCTGCTTCCCGATCATCTTTTGTGGATCTACATCGACAAACTCCTAATCCTTCTTGGTCAAGACCCTTTAATTTCAGCTGAAGCACGTAAATTTTCAGTGTGGCTCATTCCTACCCTATTCCCCTACTCCATACTCCAACTATTCACTCGATACCTACTGTCACAGAGTCTCATCTTTCCAATGCTATGGAGCTCAGTCATCGTTGTTGTTCTCCACGTGCCCATCTGTCGGGCTCTAGTGTTCAAGCTAGGGTTCGGGACCGCCAGAGCAGCATTAGCCATCGGGGTCTCGTATACTTTGAATGTGATTCTTCTTGGTTTTTACTTATACTACTCTGAAGCGTGTGAAAAGACTCGTGTCACGTTTTCTATGGACAGTCTTAAAAGCATCAAGGAGTTCTTTAGTTTTGCCATCCCATCAGCTGTCATGATTTGGTAAATTCACAAGATGATTTTCAAAACATGAGCAAAGTTTCCACATGTAATATGCTAATTCACCAAGGCTTCCATTTTCTTGTGTAGTCTTGAATGGTGGTCGTATGAGATCGTTGTTTTGCTATCGGGGCTCTTGCCAAATCCCCAACTAGAGACTTCAGTGCTCTCAATATGGTAATCCTTATTCAAGTAAACCTGTAAAATATTAATCTTTCAACATATTAGACTACCTTAACATGTTTGGGTTCACATCCTGCAACAGTCTAACAGTGGGTGCCTTACACTACTTCATACCTTATTCATTTGGGGCTGCTGCAAGGTATGCTCTTAACTTGTTCATGTTTTGCCCAAATGATCATATCCCCAAGCGTCCAGAGTAAAGATGTGTGCATTTGCAGCACACGAGTTCTAATGAACTAGGAGCTGGAAATCCACAGGCTGCAAAAACAGCTCTCTTGGCTGTAAGTAGTCTTGGGGCAGTGGAAGTGATCATAGCCATCACCACTCTTTTCTACTCACGCTCTATTCTAGGATACGCATTTGGTAACGAGCAGGAATTAGTAGACTACGTCAAAGACATCACCCTTCTTCTTTGTTTCACCATATTTACAGATACAATACAAGCAATCCTTTCAGGTTTGCAGCTCAAACCTTGATGATTTATTGTGAATCCAAAACCGTAAGAGGCTCATGAATGTTGTTTTATTTTCTTTTCTAAACAGGTGTTGCTAGAGGGAGTGGGTGGCAACATATAGGAGCTTACATCAATCTCGGGTCATATTATCTCGTTGGAATCCCCATGGCTCTAGTTATGGGTTTCGTAGTTCACCTAAAAGGGAAAGGATTATGGAGTGGACTAGTTATTGGGTCCATCGTGCAGTGCTTTATGCTTACTCTAATAACATGTTCCACTAATTGGGAAAAACAGGTTCTTGATTATGCCCAAAGAGATATGTTTATAACTTATCTTAACTTTGTTAGTCCACTAACTGATAATGGCTATCTCAGGCAACGATGGCAAGAGAACGAATACTAGTGCAGGAGATTACTGATAAGGAATGATGGTTCAAGTAAATGGGCAAAAATCTGTCGATAACAGAAGTGTAACCCACCAAGATCAAGAATTCTCTCCTACCCATGAAAAAAGTACATGTGAATTGCAAATGTTGAGTATTTAAACAATATTTACACAAAAGGTAGCTTCGAAGGCGGTTTAATAATTGCTCAATGCCTTAATGATGTTATTTTGACTTTTGAGAAAAACTTATCAGTCATCCATTTGCCAGAAGAAATATTAATTGAGTTTTGTAGCCTTAATGCCATGTACTCGTGTGTTGATGAATGTTTCCGTATAGACTAAACACAATAATGTAAGCCATATATGGTATTAAAACAGACATAGAAAATCACTAACAACATTCATTTTAAGTTACACGGAGTAGATAAAAGGTGAAAATTATCATTCAAACTGACTCATAAAGACATGTTCACCTTGCTCGTTTTGGGCCAAGTGGAAAGGAAACTTGCTGAGGGGTATTTTGTGGCAGATCCGTCCTCTGTTCTTGAGACGGGTTTGGCTTAGAATCACTAGCTTCTTCATCTTCCTCTGTTTCTTCAACAGCTTCACTAGTTCGTTTCTTTGAAATCACAAGCTGGTAATTAGGGCTAATTAAGGTGTCTGACTCTGGGGGCAACGCCATCCCTGGTCCACTTAGCGACTTTGGCAATGGAATTTTGTTCCTTTCCCTTGCCAATTCTAGAAGGACCTTTTAAATAGCTCATGTCATGATCATATAATATAACAAGACTCATGAATATAAATACTCGAAAAAGGAGCAAATAGTTGGACACTGAATATGATACCTCTCGTGGAGGGGGTTGAGAGAAGCTAAAATTGACTTTAGACTGAATAGCGAGTTTAACATCATCAGAGTCAATAGTAGACTTGCCAGCATGCTCTGAGTACACCTGTGCATCTGTGAGCACATCCACCACATAACGGTACCAAAGTTCTAGAAACTGGTGAACAACGCGAGGTTCATAGTTTTCAACACCCATTGATTTCAGCAACGTTTTAACAATTTTAGCATCCCTTGGCAAGTCTTCTTCTCCATCAGCCATTCCTCAAATTTCTTATCTGCAATTAGCGGAAAACTACTGATTTAAACTAAACCAAGCCAATATCATGCGACACATATTACCAGAAACATTACTATAAAACAACAAACCCTAATCTCTATAAACTCAACAAATTCTCAACTATATCACTTATAACCAAAATATATACATTATTAATACTCTAGTTCTTAAAACTCAAGTCTCGTCCAAGTGGTAGGTTTTATGAAAAATGACTACCTATAAATTAAAACAAAAATAATCCACAGCAAACACTAGTTTCATAGAAAAAATCAGTAATTTTAATTGTGAACTAGGCAACTTATTGAGATTGGAGACACACAATTGAAACAACAAAGCATTAGATTAATATAGACAGAGAACAATCAGTCAAGCAAACAGATCTCTCACAATGCATTAATTTGCGTTTGCAATATCAATTTGAATTAAACTATATTTTGGTTTGAAAAAGAGCAAGGAGCATCGAGGTGATAGGGTCCCTGAAGCTTAGGCGTGAGGCGAGAAGCAAAGGCACATGCATCATGTATAACCTCAAGCACGACCTCCTAATGCACAAAACTTGCCAGTGTACAATGGTACAAGGGGTGCACCTCAAGCCTTTTTTACCCATGCCTCGTGTATGCTCGTCGCCTCACATGTGGCCATGTGGGTGCCTCACACCTCAGTGGCACTTTTCTAAACTAATTCAATGTGAACTACCTATTACAAAAATATACCTTAAAGGGTTTACAGCAGAACATTTTTGTTCAATAATGAGGTGTGAAACTGTGAAAAACCAATAATAATACCAGCAGCTTACGTATTCATTCTTTACATTCTAAGTTTCCAAGTATGGTAAATACATTAAGAAAGACGTGAAGGTGAACCCAACTTTTTAAGGATCAGTGGATCACATTAAGGTGCATTCAAACCAAGATCATGATGACAAAAACTATCATTTCTCTACTACACAACCTAAATCATACAGTCATACAGAAGTGGCCTCACTTATTATAACAAATGATGTGGAGATTTTTAGGCAGCACTAATTTGGATAAGAATTAACATGAATAAACACACCTAATAATCTTAATCTGATCCAGCTAGAAATTGGGAGTCCTATTAACTATAAACTACATTATCTTTAAGACCATCAACAATCAACAGAAATGCAAATTCAGTGGACAAAACAGTTGACTAAAGTTTAATCACTAAGTGTATGGATATGCAACACCATGAAAAAGCTGTTCATCAGGACATTATATAGAACACCAGGTAGGCATATAAACATAACATATCCACGAAACCCTCGCCCCTAGTGTATACATTCCAACTCAAACGCAGATCTTCTACGCATTTCACTACAATAAGACATAACACGTCCCCGGGAAAACCTCAATTGTTTGTAAAATTGAATATAAGAGGATTAATTGAAAAACAGAAAGAAATAATCCTGGAAATAGGGGTGATCTAGGTCAAATTTCAAACCCTAAAAATTCAAAACAAAACCCTAAATCGAAGTGAAAGAGACAACAGTAGGAGTCGAACCTTACGGAAGTTGACGCGAAGGGAGCTTTGTTCAAGCGTTGCTGTAGTTTGGAACACAAGTGATGGGTAATCAGAACCGATGAGGATTAATTAGAAGAAGATGATAATTACCATAACAAATCACCGTTGGTAATCAACTAGAGAATAATTTATCGAGTCATGTATACCAAAAATCAAAGGGTTAGAAAAAAAATAGCAAAGAATGGGCCTAGGACTATAAACTTAAATCGTAAAAATATGAGAACTAGAGGCCCAAAGACCTGAGCCCAGAACTAAACCATTTAGGTATTCAGTTAGAACGTTGATGGTTGACCCTACTACTAGTCTTACTACAGTAGAAATGAAGTGGTAGTTTTGCTGATATAATAAAGAGAAAAAATTAAGAATAATAAAAAAGTTTTAACAACGTTGTAATTAGGTTATTCATATTTTTATTTGTTTTAATCAGGTAACTAAAGTTTTAAAAGTGTTTTAATTGGGTCAATAATACTTTTATTTGTTCTAATGAGGTCATTAAAGTTTTTAAATTGGTATAATCAGATCACTTATATATTTTTCATTGTTTTGAATAATTCACAAATTTTTCAATATAATTCAGTTTTTTTTTATAAATATTGTTGATTTTTTTAAAAAACTTCAATTTTTATAACTTTTTTACAAGTTATGAATGACCTAATTAAAACAATCCTGAAACTTTAGTAACCTGATTGGGACAAAAGTTTTACAAGTAACCTGAATGGAACAAAAAAAGTTTTGAGTGACCTTGTTAGAACAACTCTAAAACTTGATTACTATTTTACAAAGTTAGTCATATTTATAAAAATCAAACTTTATGAGGGTCAAGTTCTTTTACTTTTATAAAAAATTCCACTTTGAAGTCGGTATAAGAATCAAATAGTGGGAAAATGAAGCATATATAAAGATGAACAGAGAGATAACCCTAACTTAGTCATATTTATAACTTATCATCATCAACAATATTCCAATCTGTCATTGCCCCCACCCATCGCTTCACCTTCTTCACGTTGATCGTCTCTTCAATTATAAAGTTAGAATCACGTAGAGGGCAACAATTTTTCAAAAACTATAGTAAATAATCTCGTTTTTAATCAAACTAATGTAATCGTTGAGATTGTTATTAAATAAAAATTAATTATGGATACGATGGGTAGAAGAGATAATTGACTTCCTTTTGTTTACTTTACTAATTAAATATTAGTTCCATCAATCTGTAAAACTCAAATAACTTCGTTATATTTTATTATTTTTATAAAAAATAAAAAATTAAATTGACCACATTTTAATCTTTAAAACGTGCATGATATTACTATAATTTAAGAAAACATCGTTTTTCAATAAGTACATCGTTGTCCGATAAACGGTGTTGCTATCATATTAACATGTGTTTGCTAAACGTGTTTTATTTGATATATTGATTTTTATGGAGTTATTATTTTCTAAACGTGTTTTTACATGGATAGTGAGTTTACATGATGTTGTTATTTGTATAAGTTTAAAAATAATTTTTTTTATATTACAAAAGTATATTGTCATAAATGTTTGATTTGCATGCACGTTGATGTTAATATGTGATGTCTAGAACATATGCAAATATCATCGCTCATAAAACACTTGCATGTATACGTGTCACCCTTATTACTTCCTACCATTCTTTTTTTTTTTTTTTTTTTGTAAAATTAACACTTTCCACACATGGATGGTCCTCCTTTGGTTATATTAAGTCGAGTACATGTATATATATGCTTCATTTGAACATGACATGGTAACTATTGTTTTTTCCTAATCGGCCATGTAAAATTTTCTTCTAGGTATCGACCAAGGAGACGTTTGATTTGTTGTGTTTCGGATGAAACTAGAATCTGTAGAGATTTTAATTTCTATTGTTGATTATTAAATAATAGCAGTCTTTGGTCTATGGTCTATGGATAATGATTTTCTTAGTATAACAAATTAAAAAATAAAAAAGTTGATAAAGTCTATTCATCGATCTTAATTCATACAAAGTCTTGAATTTCTTGAACTTCAAAAAACTCAACAGATTTAATTTTTGTTTTTATAACTTGTGTTAATATATGACTTATAATACGTTGGTATATTCAGAAAAGTGAAAAACAGCTAACATTACATTGCAAATGATTTCAATAGCCCGAAAGCAACATATATAAAATAAATTAATGTATGGTTGCTAGCTTATCTTCCGAGAAAGAGAAAATTAGAAAAATATAAATAAAGTATAAACTAATTAATCATTTGTTTCATATGCAGGAAGTTTCTGCTTTGAAGTCTACTCTACTCGGTAGTACGTCACAAAAAACGATATAAAAAAAACATCTCGATTTTGTTGACCCATGACCGGTCAAAATACACAAGCCTAAATTCTCAAATAGTCAAACGCCCTTCCATAATGGCGACTCTAATCATATATGTTTATGTGTGTATATATATGGCTATGCACCACATGATCTCACACACTGAAATACATAGAGACATACAGTTATATATCATATCGATCAAACACATGGAAAAACTCTCAAGAAGCATATCTAGGAAGCTTTCAAGAAGCGTTTCGAGTTCTCTTGACATAAACAAGGTTTGGGGAAGAAAATACGACGGATTTGAGGGTCGAAGAAGCATGAGGGTCGCGCAGTTTGGAGAGAGGCAAAGCGTGTTTACGAAGATCAAGAAGTTATTTACCTTTTCACGGTCCGAATATGGTGCTAGAAAGACTCTTCGTGTTTCTAATACTAGCGTATGGGACTACGAGTTTCAAAACAGAATGCTTTCTCAAATATACAATATGTCATCTTCTCAACAGAGTTGATCATATATTTTGGTGTATTCTTTTTTTTCTTTTGTGTGTGTTGGATTATTGATCTTTGTGTATTGTGTAGAACGTATTAGTTTGTGTTTATTTTGCCATTGCACGCGAGAAATAATGGTATTGTAAGGAAGCTAGTGAAGGTTTTGGGTTTTATCTTTACATCCTTGTTACTAAAACATGCTATGTAATGTATTGAGAGTGTACAAATGATAATAAAATGGTATGGAGAATTTGTAAATGAACGTTTGACAAAGTGAATGAAACTAAAGATTTGATTTTTAACGGACTTAAAATGCATTTTCTATCGATAGAAAGTTAGAAACAGGTCAAGTAAAACAACTCAAATATAGTCGGCGAGTCTCTAATCGACTAATGATTGGTTCGGACCCATGGAAATATAAAACTCTCGGCTAAATAGCATACGGCTCAGCTAAAATTTTGCACCTCTTAGTTAAATAGTATACGACGTGGCTAAATAGTGTACGATTCGGCTAAAATTTGTACCTCTCGACAGTGAAACTCGACTCTGGATTAGTCTAGTGGCACATAAGCCAGGTAAGGACTAGCCGAGACACGTGTTGAAACCCTCTTCATCTTTAGGGGTTTAAACAAATCATTAGTTAGCTAACGACTAGCCTACTTTAGTGGAGTTGGGTTACATGACGTATTTTTATTGGTGGAGTGTGGATTTAAGTCGGTTAAAAGTTAAACGCTTAGTTTGACTTTTTCACTTGATAAAGTGCTCGTTTTGACGGAACTACCTATATATATAGCTTGACTTCTTCTTTTAACTCGAGTTTTGTGTTCTTAGCTTCTATTGATGTTAACGATTGTTTCTAAAGCTTTTTTACCTATAAACGCGATGCGACAGAAGGAAAGCGTGAGATCTATAGCGCATAAAATAAGAGAAAAAAGTTACATTAGTTTTTTTTTAATTATTTCTTTTTACACCACTTAGACTACAAACACTTTACTCAAACTTGATTACAACAACTGGGCTTCCAATTAAAAGGGCCTAATCATGGGCTCTAAGAGCCTGCTAGAAATACACAATGGGCCTGGCTAACATTGGATATTTTATAAGCTAATTAATAGGCTTCAATCCGTGGGGATTTGCCCCCCTCTTAATCCTAAATAGATCCGTATTGTCTGGTGGAGATAAGTAATATGTAAATGAGTCGAGTCAAGCTTTATAAGATAAGTCGACTCAGGAATTATTTACACCCCTATCAGGAGGTGCATAAAAAAACCAGTATTAAAATTTGTTTGGGTAAAACTGATATAAAATCGACCCTACCGATAGGTTGAGATTGATTTGTAAACTTTATGTTGAAACTAGTCAAACCGGAACTAAACTGGATAAAGCACAGTCTCAAACCCAAGCGTGTTCTAAAACCAAACCGCTCATTTTACTCCACAAAACTCAATTCCAAACCTGAATCGGTTTAGTAAAATCGGTATTGACCATCTTTGACCCAAACAAGATCGAGTTTGGCCTGAAAACCAATTTGGGTGCCTCTACCTGTGTAGCAGATGGTTCCCCACAAGACCAGGTCCTAGCCCCGATACTCGACGCTAAGGACTGGACGGACATCTCAATCTCCAAAGTTTGAGAAAACTTGGTCTTTTAGGCATGACTCCCAATTCGCTTTTTCTCATCTTGAACCTTCATTGTAGGCTAAGGAGAAAGAGAGACATCAGATTGCTTCTTTGAGTCATGGAGAGACTGCTTTTTATTGGACATGACGAGAAATATGTTAAAAATAGTAAACGTCAAAGGGGTTACGCCTCTTACAAGTGGTCATTTTAAATGTGAATCGTTAAAATTGGCATATGTTGTTTATTCTGCTACTTTTTTAATATTCATTCACAATTAAAAAAAATATTTTGTCGTACATATAGACAGAAAATAAAAAATGCATATGCCTGTATGTGTATGAGGAATAATAAATGGTATATTAAGTACTGTACAAACACTATTGTTATTTAAATACATGAAAAAACATTATCAACAACAATTAAAAAGAAATGGAATCTCTCGACATACACAAGCAGGCACTAAATGTTGCATCTCGTGGGACATTTACCATACATGCATTATTAATAATTGTATCTCCATATGACATGTCGCATGTACATCACATGCATGTACCTCAAATAATACTCCTAGTAAATATATATACATGCCCATGTTTAGTTCCCATCACACATATACTTATAAAGATATCAAGTAATCAAGTTTGAGAGATTGAACCATGGATAAGTTTTTAACATCTTCATTTGATGTTAATAAGGTTTGGAGAAGAAAAGGATACGATGTCAGTGTCGAAGGCAGTCCTGACCGACGAAAGAACATGAAGACGGCTCGTTTTGGAAAGGGTCATAGCCGGTTTTCAAAGATCAAGAAGTTGTTTAACGTGGGTTCTAATGAGCAAGCATCATCTCGTGCCAAGAAGGATCAACGATCTACAAAGATTGCTGCTTCTACTAGTGAGTTTGAGAGTAGATTGCTTCGTGAAATCCATAAGAACACTTCTGGATCTCATGAATTAGGTTTAATGTAACATTGTAAAGTTTTATTTTCGTTTTTTTATTGTCTGGTCGGGATTTTCTTTCAACCAACTCAATAACCTTATTGAAGGATGAATATTTTTTTTCTTGTTTGGTTTTTTTATAGACCTTAAAACCGAGTCAAAAGTTATTTGAAGAGCATTATAAGTTAAAACTTGGTGTGAATCGATACTCCGATAACCAATGTTTTAATGGTTTTCAAGATCCATGAATTTTGTTACTGAGGGCCAAGAAAGAGCCAAAGTCAGAATGGTTCAAGTCGACTTTAAAACGTTATATTACATCTTAGCAAAAAAAACTCTAGATTAAGACGTAAACCACAATGATTATAGATTCAACTCCTATAATTATGACAATGACATTAACTAATAATATAAACAACCAAACCACACCGGTAAATATGTAACTAAATAAATTTAAAGTTTTGCTCAACGACCTAAAAACTACCTGACCTTTATACCTTCTTACAGTTCAATTAGATAGTGTTATCCGTATTACCTTTTATTTAATTACTTACTTATAAAATGACCATAAAGATGATTCTAAAAGTGAAAGAAAACATAAGGCTAAAAATTGTTGTTTATAAGCTGGTGTGGTCTATCGTGGTCTCGTGGATCATTTTGCCGTTTGACAAAGTTGCTTGTAAGTCCCATCACAAAACAAAGAAACTACATTTATTGAATCTCAGTAACAATAAACTTGAAACATATTACAGGTCTGTTATTTATATAAGTTTATATAAAAAGCATGATTATGCATGCAAGACTAAACGAGTCTATTATTTATATAAGAGATTTTTTAAATTAAATTATTTTTTATAAAATAACTATTATTAAACTTACATTTATGATAAAAATAACTAAAATAATGTATTAAAAAGTTTGGATTTCAATTTTGATATATACTCATCCGTAGGCTTTAAGAATTGGGTTCAGTAACGGACCTCTTAATAAAATACATAGTGAGGGCTTAATTTTGTTTGATTACATTTGGAGACCTTCTTCCTAGCTTAAGCAAAATATATTTGTAAAAAAGAACGATGGGATAAATAATTTTAATTAACCATCTGATAAAGAAAATATAATATCGATATTCAGTTTCTGTGAAAAATAATTTATTTTGATTTGAAATTGTTGAGTAATCAAAGAAAGCAGTTGCTAAAAGAATAAATTATGAACTTTCTAATTTCTACTATAACTAACCATCCAATTCACAACAACTAAGTGTGTCTCTAACCCAATACTTGGATTCTAATTTATTCCGAACTTTGATCTAATAAAAAGTAAATAGAAAAAAATGTTTCAATGCATGATAGTAAATGGTTTGTCTCATGACCAAGGTTGGAAGTTTAAATACTGCAGGGTGTAAGTTATGATATATTAAATCTATAAAAAAACTAGAAATTGTTGTTCAAATAAAAAAAACAAGTGAGGAAAATAAATTACAAAAAAACCAATTACCTGTAGAATTGGTTTCCGATTATACATAATCTTCCTAAAAATAAACATACTCACCAAATCCTTGTAAATTATTCAAACCATTGAAACAATTAAAGTATTAAATCAATACTTATGTACTTCGATGCTTCAATTGGTAGCCAACTCACGAGTAGCAATGAAGTTCTTGTAAATTTCATAAAGCATCCTATCATGAAACTGATCATTGGAGGAAATCTGGCGGCGACTAGATGCTCGAGCAGGAAGTTGTGTGGTCGGAAAAGCAGCTTCGGCCGCCAAGGAGCCGACTTTCCCGACCATGTTTGACATGAGTAAGATGTATGCATTCTTGAAGTTGGTCCATAGGTTTTTTGGTGAAATCATTCTCCAACGTCGCCTTTGTACTATTCTCACCCTCCATGATTTTTTCGTGTTCTTGCGTCCGTTGTTCAAACGTTGGTATTTGTTTCTCTTTGGTAACCTTCTTTGGTATAACTTCATTTTGATCAACAAATGTAGGAGAGAAAAGAAAACTTTGAAAAGTTAGCTGGAGGGAGTAAGGTTTCAAAAAGTTGGGCGTTTTTGTTTATACACAAAGATGGTCCTATATAGTCAAAAGAAAAGTTAGACATGTTTACATCGGAAAACAACACTCAAAGTTTATATTATTGTCTTTGTTAGCCCATCTCCAATCTCCAATGTAGAAATCAGACATATTGAACTTTATTAAAGCCGATCTTTTAAGAGCGTTTGGTATGTAGGATTTCAATGAAATTTAATGGAATTTGAATATGAATTTCATTGGTCATTGTGTTTGGTTGGCAGGAATTAGTTGAAATTGGAATTTAAATTACATTCTGAACGTGTTTGGTTGAAAAAAGAATTGGAATTGAAATTAATTCACCCCACCCACCGCCAACTGACACTACCGACGACCCCGACCGCCGCCCCCGATTGGCGACCGTCGCTGTCGTCCGTCGTCGACAAACACCGCTCTGGACGACCTCGATCGTCCCCCCCCAACCATCGACTGTCACCCGTCGGCGCCAGACCGCCACCCCCAACCTCCGCTTGACGTCACACAACCCTAGCGCCGGCTACTGCCGCCCAATGTTTACCCCGACTATCGCGCCTCCGCCACCCCGAACCGTCGACAGTCGCAGACCTCCGTTACCGAACCGTGTCTCGGCGATGGGATTTATCGGTTGGTCACATCAGTGGGGTACAGTCGGTTTTCAGCAGGGGTTGGTGGTCGCGGCCGATTGTCGGCGGTGATGACAGCGGCAGTTGATGGTGTGTAACGGTAATAATCGGTGGTCATTAAGGGGGTGGTTGTTTGTAACAGGTGATAAATTTCAATTCCTTTTTAAAAGTTTTGTCACTAGAAATGCATTTGAAATTTAAATTCTATTAATAGATTTTAATTCCTTTGAATTTCAAATCCTATAAAAAATATTAAATTCCAAATACAGTTTTCTTGAATTCCAATTTTGATTCAAATTCTAATTCCAACAAATTCCCGAACCAAACGTTCCCTTTGTTTCTCTCAAGTGAAAAATAGCTTATATTAAATCTTTACTATAATTAAATAAGAGTGTTTGTGTTTAGAAAACTAAATTACATGCATTGATATTTATTCTGGAAATATTAATTTATCGTCGACCTATCGTTTTCTATTGTCAGTTTATTTCAATTTTGTAGCAAGAAAATGCAAAACTCGTGTATTTTCTAGAAGACATGATTTTCTCTCTCTTTCAAGTTATTAGTTTTGACACGTAAATAGGTTTGAATAACAATTATATTTTTCAATGTACGGTTTTCTAATAGGTGTTAAGTTCCATGCACACATTAAATGTTAATTGGACACCAAAACTATAAGATGATCAAAGAGATCCGCCGAACTTAATAATTATATTGATTGTATTATAGTTTATAAATGAATAAAGACCAAAGTAAATTTTATAGGATATAATTATAATTTATAAGTAAAATATTTTGTGTATACACTTCCAAGTCTTAGATAGTGTTTGTTTTTTTTAAATCAGTGCAACCTCTTTTATCTGCGTTGTGTCAATCACATGCAAACATTATCATTTGCAGACTGTTTGTTTTACGAAGAGGTTTCATTAAAAAACTCTTGTGTATGCACTTTTTTGTGGAGGCTCAAAAACACAACTTCACACCTCTTCTCACAACCCTTTTCCCAAAGCACTTTCATCTTTTCTCGAACCTACCACCCTCCGTACGTCGCAAGCAAACCTCCTCCTCGCCGCCATCAAGCCTCGCCGCCATCAAGCCTCGCCGCCATCAAGCCTCGCCATCACACCGCTCCCCCTCGCCGTTGTCATCCGTTGTCATCGCCCCCCTTCTTCTTGCCACAATTGCACCCCTCCCGTGGCACCCTCCCTCTCACCACCGTAGCACCCCTTATAACAAATCGCAAACTCAGGTGCAGAAACTCACTAGAATGAAGAACATGAGATTGAAGACAGTGATTGATGAGTCGTTAATTGGAGTCTACACAAATTAAAAACCAAATAGTCTTCTTCTTGCAGACCGTAATTGTTTGATCAATACATTCTTTTACAAATATTTGCAGATCTGGTTCGTAAACTACAAACATTTTACCTTTGAAAATACAAACTGCACCTTATTGTTTGACACTTAGGCTTAGACAGATGAGTTATAGAGTTCGGTTTTGATTAATTGGGTTTCACAATTCACATACGTAAGCAAGCAAGTTCAGAACTTCTAATGATTAGGCGTGGATAGACATTTGTTGACTTCGGTATAATAATATGGTTGATTGGGCACGGTATCAAGTTCCATATCTGCTGTAGTTTTATTTGCGTATAATTAATCACTTAAAACAACTAGTTAGCATTAATGTATGTAGATTGTGTTTTAATTCAATGCCTTAATGGAACGTTTTAGCCTTAAGTAAAAATTGGAGTTCGCCAAAAAAACCCGTAACATTTTGGCATATTTGAAGAGGGTGAAAGGAGCCGTATTATGCCTCCGTTAGGGGCGTGACCACTTCTGCAGCACAGAAGAAAGTGGGGCGGTGTTCCCATTTCTAACGCTACATCAACCCACCATGCTTCTTTGTCCTCCCGCTTCTCTTCTTCCTTGTTTGTTCTTCTCTCCTCCTACGCCACCAACCCACACCGCCATCTCTCACCTTCCACCTCTGTTCATCTCAACCCCATGACACCCTCGTAGCATCCCACACATAATCCTCCCGACTCGACTCTCTTCTCTAAGCAAGGAACTAAAATGCAATTTCTCCAACCATCATGTTCATATGCATTTACAGTAATTATACTCACAAGTCACAGCAATGAAAATAATTAGTATGTATGCAGCCCAAAGCTTGGACTTTACACACAAAGCTGAAACGTATCGAGATCTCTTATAACGCTAAATGAGCTCAACTATCTTAAACAAAAATACCAATCTTACCAGCCAAATCCTTGAAAAACACCCTTTATTGTGTGCTTCATGTACGAAAAGTTGAAAACTTAATCTTTGATCGTTAAAAAATGAAATACAAGAAACATTCGATGCAATCACCAAGATTTTATGAAACTTCAAAAAACAGATATGAAACTCACTACAAAAGTGGATTTCTACAACACTTTGGGGGCAGATTATAAGATGCAGTGAAGAGCATGGGAGTTTGCTGGAAGCTAAATTGGCTAACAATCTTGCTATAAGACGATCTTAGGCGATCCGATCATATGTCATCCAAGCTTCAATAAACTAATACAAGATACCATAAACTATGATTCCAAAATGAATGAGGCCTCACCAAAGATCATCAAGATAATTGTGGAACTACTTAAACATATATTGTTTCAAATCAGCTCATGATCTTAATCAACTACTGAAAACACATCAAATCAACCCCTTAATCAGCTAAAAAATCCTCACTTAATAAAGTACACATCCAAAAACCCCTTAAAATGGGCATTACTCATCACTCTGTCTATAATCCACACCCCTCTAAAAATGCCCAAATCCAATCCAAGGCACAAACTTTAACAAATATCAAGTCTTTATAGTTTGCATAACCTAATTGCTTCAAACCCTAAACACAAAAGTACAATCTATAAAAAACTAAACCCTAATCATAACATTGACAACCGTAAGCAAAATCAATCACGTAAATTATAAAAACCAAACACGTCTAAGCACATCAAACTGATAAATTTGATATAATCCATAACAATTCCCAAAAAATCCTCAACAAAGCAACAAAATTGCAAAAACATCAAAAACAAAACAGCAAACAGAACACAAACCCTAATCGATCTCTTGAAGAGAAGCACCAGCAGCAACATCCTCCGCCGTGAACTTCCCCTTGGACTTATCAGCACCACGCCCCTTGGCCTTCCGATCAAGCAACGACTTCCGGTCCTTATCAAGCTTCAGCTTGGTGACAACAACCTTCGAGGGATTGATCCCAACATTCACCGTCTGACCATTGACCTTCTCACGGGTGATCCTCTCGATATGTATGACCCATTTGCGACGGTAGACCTGAACCACCTTGCCTTCACGGCCCTTGTAGGTCCCACGGACGATCTGGACCTCGTCGTCTTTTCTGACGGGGATTGAGCGGACGTTGTACTTTGATCGGAGATCGGTGGAGAGGGGTGCGCTCATTAGCACACGGCGGACGCTTGATGGGGCCGTGAAGTGAGCCTTACGGCACTTGCGGCGGGAGCTTGTGACTCGTGGGTTGTACTTCATTTTCGCCGTCTAGGGTTCGTCTGGAACGAAGGTATTGTGGGTATGATGGTGGTTGTTTTAAAAGAGGAGGATTAGGGTTTGGTGGTAAATGACGGTTTTACCCTTCATGTTTTGTCTTTTTACAAAGCTCCCATGGGTGCTCTTTTTTTCGTTTGTTAAATAATCCAATTAGGTGTCGATCATTTGTAGATACGAGGCTAATTTATTTAATAGAGTTGTTTGTTAAAAAAACAATGTCTATCAGTTACATAATAAAAAAGTTGATTAGTAAAGTAGAGGATGTGTTTTAAATATCTTCATAAGGTTGGAGAAAACGAGAACAAGCTATGGGACGAGAGGGAGTATCAGAGAGACGTGTACCAACACCATCCTAGGTGATGTGGTAGGGAAAAACTACATGAGGGACGAGAGCCATAACATGTCTATTTCAAAGGACATCTTTCATTTATATTATTTGTTTTGCTTTGTTACTTGTACTATCTACATTTGATACATGATGGATAAAAAAGTTCTATTTTTAAGGCTAAAATTGTTTAGTGAAAAAACTGGGAAGAGAAAAAAGCTAATGTAATGCTAATTAGAAAAAATGAAAACTTTGGGCCAAGAGAGATAAGAAATAATAATTCTCGAGACATAATATAAAAAAAAATCTAGAAGATAAAAAGGTTAACCGTCTAAGTCCAAATAAAATTAAAAATGTAAAAGATAAATAATATTAAGGATTTCTCACAACAACCTAGCCCCCGGAAATGCTTTTAGTAACAGGAGCACTCAAAAGGTACTCAACTACAAACAACCAGGATCACGATTCGACAACAGACTTAGAGAAATAAGTAAGTAACAATAAACTGTAAAAACAACAACTAAACACGCGCAGGTGAACCACGACTATTATATAGCCTCCAAAGCCTGAAGAACATCAGCCTTCAGATCCTCATAGTCTTCAACCCCAAAGCTGAAACGAACCAGATTGTCCATTATCCCATATTTGGCCCTCTCTGATTGACTAAGATCCCTGTTGATTAAAAAAAATATCCAATATAAATGAACTGCCATTTAGCAAATGTTGTTGCAGGTTCAATTGATAAGCACGCAGATTGGAAAACTGACTGACCAGTAAGACATTATGGCCGGCTGATCCACAATGCTTTCGCAGCCACCAAAAGATGGTGCAATATATGGAATCCTTAGAGAATCAACAAATTTAATGGTGGTTGTTAAGTCACCATCCACCTAAATTAACACACGAAAAAATATACTTCAAAGAACTGCAAAGTTGAAATGTTAAGAGACACACAACAAAGACTAGAGTTGACCTCAAAACTGACAACACCACCGAAACCAGTCATCTGTTTCTTTGCAAGTTCATGCTCGGGATGATTTTGCAAGCCTGGATAATAAACATGCTTCACCTGTAAACATTGCACAAATAACCCAATATCAGAATGTAATGTAGCGAATTGGATCCATTTATCATCAATTGGTTGATTCTAGTTATGTATGTTTTCTCTATAACAGGTCAAATTAGCTAAAGAAAATCATAAGCATTAAATAGGCCCAAAGTGTATTCTTAAAGCATGCAACCCTCTAATCATCTTATTCACACTTATCTAAAATTTAAGTTTTTGTAATCATATTTAAAGTAGTTATAACTTCTTAAACAATACGCGAAAAAGTGTTTGTGGGTCAACCTGACACAGCCGTACTATGAAATTCCATACTTAAACGTTTAACCCAAACCCATTTTGACCTGTTAGCCAACCAGTCTGGCCCACCTGTTTTGCCAAGTGTTTAAGATAATGAACCTGTGTAGCAACTTAAGTACCTTAGGATGTGCCTCTAAAACTTCAGCCATCCTCTGTGCTGTGGAATTCTGCTGCTGTACACGTAACTTCAGCGTTTTCATGCCTCGGATGATTAGATATGCAGCATTCTGACATCAAAAGTACCCCCTTAATAATTTCAAAATGTTTTCTATAATGAAAAGCCGACAATGTAGAATACTTACAGGGTTAAGAGCGCCACCTAAAACATGATGCACGTTACGAATTTGAGAAACTATATCGGTAGAACCGCTCACGCAACCACCAAGCACCTGGGAGACAAAAAATAACAAGATCAATCTTGACGCTAGTAAAATGATATTAGCTAAAAGATGTATGTGCTTACATCATTGTGACCACCAATGTATTTGGTTGCAGAGTGTACAACAATGTCAGCACCAAGTGCAAGGGCCTTCTGGTTCAAAGGTGTCGCAAACGTTCCATCAATGCAAACCAATGCTCCTTTAGCATGGCACAACTTTGAAACTAACTCAATGTCAACACATCTTAGAAATGGATTAGTTGGTGACTCGGTGAAAAATAGACTAACCTGTGACATTAAACAATAACTATAGTAATTCCTTTTTAATAAACTACATAAAAGCAATAAAGTTAAATTCAATTAGTACTACTACTGACTTTGTGGTTATCTAGTGCCGATTCAAGTCCAGCAATATCTGCCGGGTCAATGACTGAAGCCTGCATGGTAGTACAAAAGAATAAGCATTCAAAAGATGTACAACTATCAAAAAAAATTGTATTACAATAAATAAATATAAAATATGAATAATGAATTATGAATCATACAGTAATCCCCATCTTGGGAAGAAATGTCTCAATGAAAATCCTAGTTTTCCTGTAACAATCAGTTGTAGTGATTATGTGGCCCCCAGCTGGAACCAGAGCCAACATCATGACGGTGCTAGCACACATTCCAGATGCCAGTATCAAGGTTGATTCGGCTCCCTCAAGCTGGCTGTTTTTTTCATGTATCATGATTATACTTTTCTCTCGATAGCATGAAAGTTCATCAAACGAAAAACAAGATAAGAAATTGAAACAATACCTAATCTTTTCCTCCAAAACCTCAGTAGTAGGATTCCCATATCGCCCATACTCAAAGCTAACATGTCGTTTTTCCTGGTTTAGAATCAAAGATCCCAAAGATCAAGTTATTAAAACAATCTCTTTTTTAAAGCACTGATGCAGCATAAACAACAGTATAGCTAGACACTCTATATATGAGCGTTTGATTGTACATATGCAAGCGTTTGATTGTACATATGCAAGCATGAATAAAGAGTCAAACTCACGGAAACTTAAGCTTTTTTTTACCCTTGCTGGTTATACAACAGCGTACCGCTTAAAAATTGAGGCATTAGAATAACATCTTGAAAGCTGCATTGATTTAAAGATTTAAAAAACATGGTATTAAAAGAATGAACATGTTGTATACCTTGAAATCAATGAGTTCAGCAGTATTCTTGAAAAAATATGCAGATGTATTGACCACAGGTGTAGTTATCGCGTCAGTTACAATGCCACGACCCAATCTTTCACCTAACAAAAGCACAAACAACTTACTATCATTCTACAAATAATCGTGCAGAAAGAAAGAGATAAAAGAGCATACCAGCATGAATCGCAAGGCTACCATCACCACTCAAAAATAAAGGCTTACGAACACTTCCAGCATCCCCAAACTGTACAGAAGCGCTACCATTACCATAACCTAACCTATTCTTACTATCATCATCATCATTATTATTATTATTATTGTTATTGTTATCGACATCTACACCGGCGGAGATCGGGGCGGAGGCGGCGAAGGAGGCGGCGGCGGCATCACCGGCCTTAGCCTCCGGCGCCGGAGATAGAGGCTGGTGGTTCGACCACGAAGCGGCGACAATCTGAGCAACACCGATGTTGCTGCAGTTTCTCCGAGCCTTATTGCTGAGCTGTCTGACAAAGTTCGGTGGGAACCTGAGGATCAGAGAAGACATACCACACGGTGGCTTGCCGGAGAACCGTGCACCGTCGGGGCGGTGGGTGGCGCCGGAGAAAGTGGAATTTGAACGGCGTTCGAAAGGGAGGGAAACCCTAGAAATAGAGGTGGATGAAGCCATTTGGGATTGAGATTGAGAGGTGAAAACGCAATCAATGATGGTGTTGAAAAAGATTAGAGATTTGAAAGCAAATCTCAGAGGTGATGGTGTGGAGATTTGGGATGATTTTGATAGTGGTTAGTTTATAGGAAGAAAACCAAATGGTCAGATTCGATGCATCGGATACGAAAGGGAGAATTTCCCGGTGACAAGGCTGTGAGGTAAGTGTCGCGATCATAAATCATTACAAGGTATAAAACAAACGTGTTAGAAATCATTACAAGGTGTCGCACTATAGGCGTAAGAGTAGTAAATACATGTTTAAAATTATATATTTTCTCAAAACACAAGTTTCAATTCTTATTGTGATTCACTTTGTATGAATTCGGATAAAACCCATTAGAAGTCAATTCGACGCTCGATTTCATCATCACCTTTCTTCAGTTTTATTTGAATTCATCACTATCGCCTTGAATCCGAGTTGTTTTCCGGAAATGAAGAAGCAATATATGTTCCTAGAAGAATAAGTTAATTGCATGGAATCGAGAATACCAATATTTGGTTTTCGATGAGCATTGTTGCTATTGAATTGACGGAGTTATTTATGTTGAAACGTTATGTTCTAATAAATTCTAGTCATTTTTTATATTAAGGGTTGTTCGAGTCGGTTGAATGGCTCATCTGGTTTTGTTTTATATACCATTCATGTTTCTTGTGGGTTTTGAATAAAATTATATTAGTATGTTTGATCATTTGGCCCCCGTTTAAGTTTGATTATCGATGTTTTTTAAACAAGTATAATCAAGTGGTTGGAGAATAAGGAAATGAGTATTATTATAATCCTAAAAGGCATCATTATAAAATATGAGATTCCATCTATTTGGTAAAGAAATGTTTTGGTTTTTGGAATAATTTCCAATTCAAATTCGCTTATGTGACAACAAAACATGTTTAATTGGATGAATAACCTTCCAAGTCTAATTTTGCTAAAAAACATAACATTAGCGTCACTAATTTCATCTTGTCATAAACTCGTTAGGGAAATGGTCATAACTCCTGACTAATGTTATGCAAAAAGTTAATGTATCTTGTTCAAAGGCATTCCTTAATTTATGAGACTTTTCATGAGAATGTGTAGAAATAACCATATTCTAAAATGTATAAATATGGATTAAATAGGTATAATCTTTGTGAACTATTAAACTAGAGAAAATATTAATAATATTCATGTTTCTACATCAACATTCTCCTTTTTTATATGTCAACCTTTGCCTTTCAGGTTTCAAAAATTTTCTTGTTACAACCATGATGGTTTATAATCAAATGGTATGCTCTATGTACTTTTGTGCAACTTCTTGTTACTAGCCTTTTGTGCGTAGTGTTTGTTTCTTTTCTTTTTCAGTGGGTTTCATGCTTGTTCTACCGTGAAGATTCGGTCTTTTAGAATCACTCAGGCTTTTATGTATATGTGTTAAAGTCTATTTGAAAGTCTTATTTCTCTATACAACCATCTTCATTTATTGCGATTTAAGTTTGTATTTAATTGTTACCAAAAAGTTATTTTATGCGAGAGTTCATCATTATAGCTTATCATGATGTTGTGTCTTCAACATAAATTAATCAATCAAGGTTGGCACCATTCAGTAGCAGAAAATCATAACCAGACGATTACCGTTAAATCACACTTATGCTGGTATTGAAGATTGCAATATGTGTGGAGATTTGATGGTATTATACATTTATACGAAGACAAATTGGACTAGTGATTTCATGCTATTAAAATAAAAAGTGTAACTGTTGAAACTTCACAACGTCATTTGAAGGCTTCTATTTAAATCTGGATATTGCGTAAAAGGTTTAGACGTTGCTTGTTTAAGGACTCTTAATAACCAATTGATATACAAATTTGTGGAAGGGATGAAACCCTTCTTTAACTTAAATCAGTTTGGAGTTTTTTGAGATGGGGTTGATGCAAGTGTGATTGTCTCACTTGTTTCCTTCCCACTTTGGTGTGAGATTTTTTGTATTTGGTGGTTATTATCAAGTGACATACTATATGCACATTGTCAGTTGTCGTATATTTAATAAAGTGTTAAGTTGTTTAATATTTTTTAAAACCATTTCATATAGTTTTAAAAACTATCCACATAACTCTACAATAATCTTTAATATTAATATTAAAAACATTTATATTTTCAACATATTTATTTGAAACCATTTCAATTAGAGGCGTGCCCATACTACTTTAAAAATCTTAACTGTAAAATGATTTACTAAAATTTACGCATATCTTTGATAAATAGGTCACATGTCACAACCGTACCTTACTCACAATTATAGTTTCATAAGACTTTTTTTCTTGTTTTTTTTTAAATCATTATTCTATTAGTCACCCAAAACTCAAAATACCATTTTACCGTTTTTAAATACATATTACAAACTAGTTAACTATTTTTACATTGTAGTTACTATTTTTACATCAAATCAACACACAAGTCTTAATTACCACTATTATTAAAGCATGAAATACTAAACAGTTATAATATTAGTTGTTTATTGAAATTGTTTTGGTTTTCTCCCCTTACGTCATTGTTTATCTTCTTGGTTTCCACCTACCATCGGGGAACATCATCATTAGCCCCTGTCTTTGTGTTCTTAGCTTCTATTAATCGCTAGAGGACGTTGCAATACACCACACCTTTGTTTTATTGGTTTTCACCCGCCACCAAAGAACACCAGCGTTGGCTGAACATCTAACACTTTTTAGGGTTTTGTCAATTGCACTTTCAATGATTCCTGATGTGGTCATCATGGTGGTGTGTGTCGGTTGTGGTCATCGTCAGGTGATGTTCATGTCTTTTTGTGGACATCACAACTCGTGGCAGATCTCGGTTGTGGCATGTTCTGGTCAAACCCTATATCTAGTGCTTCAATCAGGCTCGCCACCTTCGGGTGTTTTGTTCCGACTCAATTCCCCGTCTCAATGCCATGAATTGCCGACGATGTTTCATTTTTTTGTCTTTAATGATGGGGTGGTCTCATCTAAAATGGTATGACATGAATCCGTACAAGTTGCTTTGGCATACATACACTCGATTGATGATTGAACTCCATTTGGTAGGCGATGATGATGCCAAAAGATTATCCGTACGTTGCCATGGCGTAGTAAACCAAAAGGTTTACATCCATGACGGACCACATCATTTATATGAGTTAACGCGCACAACACATGCTGACATGAGCCGAGAGGCATATTAGTTCTATTAGAATTAAAATGTCCCTTAGCAAAGGTAATCATAGCCGTGACAGTCAAATATGTCACCAACATGTGACTCACAAAACAACTTGCTTAAGTATATATATAACACTCCATTACAAGTGACCATGTTGCAAGAAAATAAATACCTTACGAAAACCCCTTCTAGAACAGATCTTCTTGACCACCATGGACCCGTCACCTCCGCCACCAACCACCCCCACCACCACCACCGTCGTCGAACCACCGTATTCCCACTCCCTACCACCGCTTCCCACCACCAAACTCCGCCTCATGTGCAGCTACGGCGGCCACATAGTCCCCCGTCCCCAAACCAAATCCCTCTGCTACGCCGGTGGCGAAACCCGCATCGTCGCCGTTGACCGCCGCACCACCGCCTCCACCATCGCCTCCCTCACCCACCACCTCTCCCGTACTCTGTACGGTAACCGCCCCTTCACGCTCAAGTACCAGCTCCCCAACGAAGACCTTGATTCATTAGTCTCAATCACCACCGATGAAGATCTACAGAACATGCTTGAAGAACACGACCGCATCGCAAGCTCCCCTACACCCTCCCGCATCAGATTATTCCTCTTCCCCACCAGACCCGAATCCGTCGGGTCCTTGTTGCTTGACCCGAAGTCGGAGTCGTGGTTCTCCGATGCGCTGAAAAGCACCATGATTATTAATAGGGGGTTGTCTGATGGGTCGGGTATGGGTAATGGTTTAATGGGGTTGGATTGTTTGGAAGGGAATGGTGAGAGTTTGGTGAATAGTGGTGATTCGGGTAAGTGTGGTGGTGGTGGTGGTGATTCGGGTTCGGTGCCCGAATCCATGGTGTTGGAAACGTGTTCCTCTTTTGGATCGATCAATTCTTCCGTTTCAGCTTCCAATTTGGTTCCTGTTGGGATTTGTAATGAAGATGGTGGTGGTAATTTGATGGAAAAGAAGGTTAAAGGTGCTGCAACTGCTTCAATTGAAAGGTAGTGAACATTGAATCTTACCTTATACTTATTTGTATCATTGTATGCTTTAATCTTCATGATTTCTTGAGAATTTATATGACACTGCTGAAATAGAATTACAAAATTAGGAGTATGAACTATGAAGTAGGCTAAGAGTAGAACATTGTTACTCTTTTGATGTGTAATTTGAAACTGATTACAGCGACTACAAAGTAATAGAGTTGGATAAATAGCTGCAACCTTTAGGGTTAGTTGAGTTGATGTTACAGTTACCTTTTATATCAAGTTTCGTTATCTGGGATATTTGGCGGAAATTGAGTTGGATATCTAGATCAACACCATTGTGTTAGTTGTCTGATGAAACAGTTGTAAAGTTGTTTTTAGTGATTTAGATTGTAGAGTGAGCAAACCTTACTAATCTATTCCCCTGTTTTTCAACAGTGATAATTCTGCTCGGATTTATCAAGATCAAGTGCTTCGTGAGTCGGAGAGTATTATCTACAATCCTTCATCACCGCTTCAGATGCAAAAGAATGTTCAGGTTTCTGGTTATCAGATGCCATACATCCCCGACCAAAGACAGCAGCCAGTGCAATATATTCATTCTGCATCGCCACAATACATCCAATACCCAACAGGAGCGCCATTACCCATGTCATCCTACTACCCGATGTATGTACCGCACCAGCAGCCACCACCAAATCCACCTTACCCCATCTATGTGCTGCCTGTGGGCCCGACTAACCATCCTTCTAACATCCCTGCTCCAACTCATATTGCAAATCCGCATGTTGCTTATAAGGAGGTAATGGTTTCTCAGCCACCAGCTGAACGAGCAGTGGTTGCACCACAACCAACCCCATCGGACAGGGTACCTGCTCACTCGACACAACCTGTGGGCCCCACTGTTATACCTACTCCTACTTATGAAACCGAATATGATAACGACCTTGTTTATGCTCAAATTTACAAGAGCCAGCCCTCAGCCCCTGCATTCCCACCTCCCAAATTTGAAACTGTGAAGAAAGCAGAACAAGTCCCATTGTCTGATTCCACAACACCGCTGTCAGTTGGGACTTCGCAACAATAACATAACTGTTAAGTTTCCTTTAAGGTGTGTGCCTTTGGTGTTAGTATGTGTTATTTATGTTACTGCTTAGTGTTATTGTGTTATGTCATCTTAACAATAGTATAAGTTATCAAGTTATACATGTCTCATTTCCATTTGTTTAGTGCATGTAAAACTCATTTAAACAGTATTAGAGCTTGTTTAAGTTATGTATTCTTCTTTTTTTGCTTGTTATAATTATAGTTGCTTACACATCACTAAAGTATTTTTTATACATCACTGTAGTTGATAATGGTACATACTACATGATTAGAAGTTAAAGCTAATGGAATTAGAGGTAGACTTACTTGCTAACTCTTGTATAAACGCAAAACTCTTTATTCACTCATGAATATAGACAGTGTTGTTGAACATGAAAGATCTTATATACCACAAATTCACTCGACCATTTCATCGTTTTCGTCCAATAACTTTGCTAAACTTCGTGACCCCTTTTCCCTTTTCCCTTTACTTAGTTAAAGAAGCTGATTTAATCGCTTGACGAATAGCAGGAGATGAGAACTTTTGTGACCTACGCCTTCCAAGTGCCATGTTTCCAGTTCTGTACATTGATCTCCTAGGCGATGCCACAACTTTTACCCCATTTTGCCCCAATCTATTCAACTCTCCCGACGCTTCTCCACCATCATCATCTACCTCCGCATGGAACTTTTTAATTTCTTGTTTAGCCATTTTGGTTTTAATCAGTATCTCTTTTTCATTTGCTTTTAATGCTTCTACCCAAGCTTGAGCTGCAGCAACTTTTTTGTCAGCAATTTCTTCTGCACCACCCGCCTTTCCTGTTAAGTACTCGTATTCAAAATTGGTGATTTTTATAGTTGACTGACTTAGAGAAGTCAACTCCCGAGATCGTACTGTAAAATCAATTAGATTTTTTAGATTCTCCAGAGCATTGGATTCTGATTCTTTGGTGGTTTTGAGCCCTTCCATTGCAGCTTCTAATCTTTTCTCTGCCAATTCTATTTCAGACTCGGTTTCAGGTATTTCCAACTTGATTTTTTCAATTTCTTCACGTATAAGTTTCCTTTCTTTCTTTGCTGTCTCAGTTTCCGCTCTTAATTGTTCAACCGTGAGTGACATATTCGATGCAATCAAATTAGAATTTTCTGTGGTGGCTGTTATGGATTCCAATCTGGCTTTTCCTTTTAATATCTTTGAATTCAGGGTTTTCATTCTTAACTCTTGTTTCTCTTCTTCTTTCTGCAAACGAGCTGTCTCTTCTTGAACGAGTTTGAGCTCATTCTTGATTACATCCATGGAGGTCATGAAATTAAATCCTTCTCTTTTAATGTTGGCAAGTTTGGCTTTTGCTGTTTCTAGCTCTTCTGTGATTGTATGTAGTGAATCAGGGCTCCCATTTGTTTCTTTAGCTCGGGCAAGTTCTTTTTCTAATAAATTCACATTATTAAGCGTTAATTGGAGTTCCTGTGCGAGTCCATTATGTTGGTCAACCTCTTTGACTTTCTTCTTAACTTCTTCCAACTGAGTTTGGTAGCGGTTAGCTTCTTCCTTTCTTTGAGCTTCAATGGCTTCTCGTTCTTTAACAGCTTCTATTCGTGCTAATTCTGCAAGAACATGCTCTTCATCGAGTTCTTCAATCTCTTTCTTGATTCTTTCAATGGCGATCAAAAGTGTTGCTTTTTTAGAACTAGAGGCTTTGAATGTGTTCTCTGCTTGTTTTTTCCCCTTCAGAACAAGTTTCATATCAAGCTTTAGTTTGCCCAATTCATGTTTGATGCGTTCAATATCTTTCACCACTCGTGCATACTCATAATCCTCCTTGTTATTCAATGACATTTCATATTCTTGTTCACCATACCCTTTTAGGACGTTCTGTTGCTTCTGCTGCATACTTTTGGCCCTTGAGTTTGATTCTTCAATCTTTAGAGCTAGATCTCGTACTGTTTTTCGTGCATTAGAAAGCTCGGTTTCAGCTTGGGCTTTTCTAGAGTCGGCAACACTTTTGCTTGCTCTGTAAGGTTTATCATCTCTTCTTGAAGTTGAAAGTAGCTTTAAGGAATTTTAAACATTATTAGGAACCAAAAATATTACATTCACTTAAATAATAAACAAATAGACCAAGATTAATCAACTTCTCGTTGTAAACTAATCATAATTTGCATGAACGAACGATTTTAGGCGTAATTTAGGAATAAAATGAAAAAAAAACATCTTTTGGCATTATTTTTCCCATATTACTCATTCTTGTAAAATATCGCCTTCTGCAATTATTTAGCCCAAAAAAAGAAAGAGACTATATGCTGCTTTGCAATGAAAACCAATCAGTAAGTACCTCTGAGGATTCCATTTGGATGTGAAGAAGTGCCTTTGTTCCTTTTATTATTATTGTTCCCTTGGCTTCAATAGTTGATTAGTTGGAACTATAGTTAGAACTTAGAAATGCTCAGGTATTGGCAAACAATTATCATTTTAATTTCATAGATAGCAAGAAAATATGGGTTAACAGCTAAATTAATTTCTAAAAAATCACACGTAACTATTCTGATTATGGTTTATTTCATGTCCTACAAAGTCAACATTTGACTTGTAATTATTAAATAAATTTCTACTTTCGGATATGGTAAAACTGAGATTAATTCTAATTAAATTTTGGGAGATTCATCATCTTATACATAAACAACCCTAAAATCACCTACATAACTGTTTAGATTGTGGTATTCTTTCTGCCTTAACAAGTCAACATTTGAACTTTAAAAAAGTCAAATTAGAATCCCTTTGGATAATATAGAACCAAAAAAGACTATGTCAATTTTGGATAACCAGTACTCAAAAATCAAGAAACCTAAAGTGGGATTGTACAATGAACACCATAAATCGAACTTATGTCAAAGAAGCAGTACTGGAGTTTGCCAGAGCAAAGGTAAACCACAGAAGCAAAAGGTACAACCTTTCACAGCATCACACACAAAAACACAAGTACACCAAACTTCATAGCTATTCATTGCACTTGTTTGTTTGTTTTATATGTTAAAGCAAACTTCACAGGCTGCAGATATGGTACTACAGCTGAAGCAGAAGGTACAATCTTCCTTAGCTTTCATAAAGATTGATGAAATTAGAAACCAAGATAAGAAAAAGGGGGCTTTGCATACCTTAATAATTTGGATTGAATTTGTTGTTTGGGGATCAGAGAATTGGGGATGATAATGAAGGATCCCTTGCTTCAGGGGTGAAATGGTTGAAATGGTAATTAAGAGGGAAATGAGGGCGACAAATTGATGAGCGATTGAACTCTTGATGACGGGTGGATATTGTTAGTATCGACTATTGATAGCCATTGGTTTCTTATATAACCTCTTTGGGACCCACTTAATTTATTGGGTGATAGCTACCTTGAGAGTAGCCAACGTATTTTACCTTTTTGTATTTTAATCGTGTTGTTAGATTTTTTAAACAGAGTAATACGTTTTTGATGCAGGATCATTTACAATTTTTAAATATTTATTTTTATTAGTTTATTATGAACTACTATAAATATTAGGGTTTGTTTTTATTTATTATTGGTATTTTATTAAGATTTAAATTAAATAACATTTTTTCTTGGAACCTTTTGGTTTGTTTTATTGTCTTTGATTAATTATTATTTTTTAGCTATTTGATTGTTTTTGTATCCGCATCAGTTTGTATAAGAGCCTTTTGTTACCAAGATCCATGTACCGGGAGCCTCTTATGGGTTGAAGTAGTTTTGAGTGCAACAATATAAGGTTATGTGTTATATCATTATGAGTGGTGGGTGTGAGGGCTTTATAGGTGGCTCACAGGTGTGAAACATTGCTCTTGGGGTGTGAAGGAGACATGGCCCTCCATAGTGTGATGACGCTTAAGGAGACGAGCGTTAGCCTTCACGATTAACATACAAAACAATTAAAAAAGATCCAATCATCACTCTACACTCACTAACCAATCATACATGTTTGGGTCAATAATAGTGATAGTGGTGTGATAAGGAAAAAATATTATCACATAGGCAGTGTCATACCCCAACCGATGACGGAAACATCGGAGCACAAGAAGTGACAGATTGTTCAAAGACATCATAGAACTAAAATGACAATAAATTAAGATTAAATTCAATTTCCATTAATCAATATAACATTACAATGCTTTAAATAAATATACAATAACTTTGAGAAATACAAGTCTAAATCAAACATAACAAAATGATAGATTTAGTGTGTTTCTAAGTCCACCTAATTGAATTTTTTGATAAAGCTTCAAACATTTCCTGTAACATGTATAAAATATTGGTTAACATATGAATATGTTGGTGAGCATATAAGTTTGAATACGTAGCATAATAGTGAATAAATCTCAATTCAACATGACTAACGTATACTAAACTTTGTGCATTGCTAGCATGCAAAGCCAATAATCAAATCAAAGTGTCCACTAGCGTAATCTTAGCATTAAAAATGACCAATATCGTAAATATTGACTAACTTAACATAGACCCATCATAATAGGGCGGATGTGCTAGTTGCGCTATACATGTTAAGGGAGATTTAGATTGCTTGCAAAATTAATGTATTCCAGAATGTATTCACAAATAATATAGAAGTAAGCATGTTTTTATCAATTGAGTTTTAGAATAATTTTGATTGAATGAATAATTGAGTGTATTTGATACATGTTGTAACCCAAATAGTGTTAAATTGAAAGGGGTGAAGTATGACTCACGGTATAGCGATTAAAATCCACAAGAATAAGATGAATGAGTTTAAAGGATGGAGTCACCAAAGTTACCCTAAATGGTAAACAAAAGTGTGTAAGTTTAGGGTTCAAAGTTCGAGATTTTAGCAATTGAAAAGTATACGAAAATTACAAATACGAGAGTACATAAAAGTATATACTACTTAGACACTTATTTGGACACCATATATGTGTGTGTTCTTTATTAGTATTAGTCACTCATTGGAAGTCCAAAATAAAGAATCATAAGATTAGTATAATATCTATCTTAACACATAATATTCAACCATAGTTGATTGATATTATGGTTTGGTTTTAACTAAGTATTATATAGATATAAATATAAGTCATGCATTAAAGGTAGGGTAATCCACAAACCTCAAGTGTTATATTTATATAAGTCATGTATTAGAGGTAGGGATATCTACAAACCTCAAGATTGTCACCATTGCACAAAATCTCCACATAATGGTGATTCGAATGGTCATGAGTATATAAATGAAAGTACTAAAGTAAATTAACTAGTTTAACTAAGTGTTCAAGTGAGGTATGATGGATAAATTAGTTGTAGAATCAAGGTTCAACATCACCATTTCATACCATAACACAAGCCTTTCAACATTGGTTGTAGGTTTCGTTTGGTTTCATCCACTTATTGATTTGTAGATCACTTAGTGTATTGTAAAGATAAAAGAATGGAGCGTAAAAACTTTAAGATTTCAGAAATATAACTTCAACACAAGCCTTCCAACATTGAAGTTGTTGGTGACTTGGTTTTGTATGTAAAAGGTTTAAAAATAAGACAAGAAAACATGTATGAAAGAATCAAGTATAATATTTCCAACTTGGATCTCAAAAATGGAGGTTTACCATATTTGTGTCACCTTGATGACTAAGTGGTTATGTCCTAGAGGTTATTCCAAATGGTAAAGAAAATGAAAAAGAAAGTAAGAAATAAAGTATAAATAAATAAATTAATAAAACTCACAAATTGTTCTTGAAGATTTCTTGCAAAAGATGAAGTTGGTGGATGGAATGAGAGAGTTTAAGAGATAGTTTAGAGTGATAAAAGTAATTAGAGGGGGATTTGAGTTAGAATATATAGATGATAATTATGATTGAACATTAATATAAATAGTTAGGGAGATGAGTGGATGAAAAATACAAAATTTCAAATTTAACCCCATAACTTATTTTATTTATTAATTTGTTATTTAGATTGAGTATTTTAACATATGAATCATAAAATAAAACTTATAAATTATTTTCTGAAAAAGTATATAAGTCCCGATAAGTTGTTCGGTTTTGCATTAAAACGCGTATTCGCAATTGTTTAGATGTTGCACAAACATACAATCAACATAAACAATCATAATATAAAAAGATATTCTCACTATGATCAAGTTTTGAGATTACAATGATTGAATAAGGAGTAATATTACATTTAAAAAAAATGTAAAGTGCGGAACATTACAGGCAGCAATGTGAACATTATATGATAGTGATCAAATGAGTCATGATAGTAAAAGAGTTAGTTTACATATAACTACACGGATTATCGTTGTCACACCCCGACTGACGGCGGAATCATCGAGGCGGACGAATGTGAAACGATTGTTCATAGCACATGAAACTAAATAAGTTGTAATAATATTAAATATTATTTTATTGAATATTACAAGACAATTAAATAAATACAACACAAACAAGATATACACAACAACATAAGACTTTCAATTAACTAAATCCAAGTCCTATATGAGCACGAAGAGATCTTCAAATATCAAACCTAAAACATGTTAAAAATAAAAGGGTCAACTTTGAAAGTTGGTGAGTTCCCATGGGTTAAACACACGCGTGTGTATATATATATATATATATATA
>BJCM01083615.1:0-35330 GCA_018326385.1 Flaveria bidentis | reverse complement strand
GGGTTCAACCGGTTCGGGTCCGGTTCTTATGAATTCCAAAAACCCAAACCGGGTACAACCCACCGGTTTTTTCCGGGTACGAACCGGGTACACCCGGCATCGGGTTGTACCCGGACCCGGGTCCGGTTCGGGTATGCCGGGTCGGGTATGGACCCGGTTTTTTTGTTCACCCATAAGTTAACGCCTTCTACGAGCCATCACAAACTCACCTAGTCTTTTGGGCCGATCGTCAAGCCCAAATTCTATCAATATTAGGTCTGATTCCGACTTTTAATCATTAAAAATGTCACATCTTTCTCTTTTTTTTTTATAAATCTTGTGAACTCGAGAATTTCTGTCCTCTATAAAGTTTGGGCTTTATTCACAATAAACTAATATTTTTATACATAAAAAGATATGTTATATAGAAGGCATGTTAGAAATCTAACAAGACAATACATCAAAACAATTAAGCAACAAAAACATTCTTTTATTCATCATGACTTCATAGATTACACCAACATTGTTTGATCAACTAAGAGGTACAACTAAGAGAATCGTCATCTCAATTTCTACATCTCATCTTTATCTCTCATGTATACAGACTTGTACAGTTATATTGTGTAACACTATAACATAACGTTATACCAACATATTACGCAATACGGTACAAAAATACCATGGAGATAAGGCAAAGACGCAATACATAAAGCCTCGGTATACATCATTGTTACAAATTATTTCATGGACAAGAAGTGTAGAATACACGTGCATATACCAAGTAACGTCTTCTACACAAACTTCATCCCTTATTATGCATGTGCATATATCTTATCGTCTACACAAATCTATACACGCATCAGCACAGGTCTGTGTCTACAGTGCGCATATCATTGCATCTTCTACACATCTGCATGCGACATCCAATGAAAAACTAAACCTCACAAAGACAATCCTCATAAATTAACCTCATTTGTTTAATGTTTAAATAACATAATCAGACCACTCGTTCATATGTTGAACATGATCCATAGTATAACTAGGTATTTTATCAAGCTTAACAGGATTCCGCTTTCCTCCAACCAACTTTGCAGGGTTCCCAACTGCGGTAGTTCTATCAGGCACATCTTTCAAGACAACCGACCCCGCCCCGATTTTCGCGCCCTCACCGATCCCGATGTTCCCTAAAACACAAGTCCCAGCACCAATCAACACACCATCACCAATCTTAGGATGCCTATCACCACCACTCTTTCCGGTGCCACCCAATGTCACATTATGCAATATGGACACATTGTCCCCGATTACCGCGGTCTCACCGATCACGACTCCAGTCGCGTGATCAAGCATGATCCCACTTCCAATTCTAGCTCCAGGATGTATATCCACTGCAAACACCTCAGACACCCTATTCTGAATCAAAATTGCCAAAATTTTTCTATCTTTCAACCATAAGTTATGAGCTATCCTATGAGATTGACAAGCAAGAAACCCTTTGAAATTCAAGAAACAGTGCACATAACTTATGCAAGCAGGGTCTCTTTCTTTAACAGCCCTTAGATCATCTTTTACAGCTTTAACAATTTCTTGATCCTCTGTGAGCACACCCATGAAAAGATCATAAAGGGTTGCACTAGGTAAACTTGAAGAACTCAATTTCATTGAGATGTGATTAGCAAGAGCAGATTCAAGTGAAGAATGAGATAATATTAAGGTGTCATAATAACTTGACAAGATGGGTTCTTGATCCATATCAGATCTTGCTTCATCATTCATCTTCAACCATATATCATCATCATCATTATCATCATCATTATCATCATCATCATAATCATAATCATCATGTATGGTGATGTTGGAGATGGGTTTGCAGGATAACTGATCAGGGTAATCTGATCTGCAGAATTTTGGATAGTTGTGATGACATTCAAATTCAAGAACTTGTGTTCTTGATCTGTGTATGCAAACAGTCATGTTTATATATATATATATATATGTGTGTGTGTGTGTGTGTTTTCTAAAGGAAATTGATGAGGTGATTGACTATATGAAGAAGTATGGAGGTTGAGTGTGAGATTAAGGGACGCAATCTATTTATATGTGATGAGGTTGAGGAGGCGTGGGCGTGTTAAAGACCAGAGCTTTGAAGAGAAAAAGATTTTATTAAAAATTAAAAATTAAAAATAAAAAATAAAAAATTGGTGGTAGAGGAGTTATCTACTTGGATGAATTAGGGATTTGTGGGATGTCTACGTGCGCGTAAATTTTTAACACGGTCTGAAATACGACATAAAGATTTATTAGGTCTGGGGTTCGAAAATATAACTCGATTAATAGAAAAGTTCAGTTCAGTTGGCATTATTTAATCAAAAAGTTGTGTTTAGATTGGTTTGTTTGATCTGTTTAATTAAAAATTTTCACATGTTAAATTATTCAATTTAATTAAACAAATCGACATGTTAACCCATTTAATGACAATCCATTAACAAACTTAACATTTTTGCAAATTGATTACTACTTGTCAGCCTGTTGAACACATTTAGATATACAGATAATACGAGTCATGTTCGGGTTACACGGTAAGGCGTCCGGTCCGATCGGTCCGACCACCAAACCAGTAAGACATTAGGTTCGACGTCCGATCCGGTTCTGAAAACATTGACAATCTAGTTGTTTTCTTTCCTAGAAAGCTAAAACCTCCATCAATCATAAAACACAACTAGTACTTGGAGTTACAATCTGATTGTTTCTTTTTCAAACAGTTAAACCATAGTCTTCCAATCAAAATCAACCCATCAAAAATTATTTGTATTTAAAAGCAACAATCTAACCGTCTTTTTCCTCAAACTTAAAGTATTACAATTTAGCCATCTGTTTTTTTTCAAACTTGAAGGCTTTTTTTCCAACGGACATAAAAAGTTAAAGTTTATTTTTGCAACACTTGAGTCAAACATGTTTAGTTTAATAATTTTTCATAATTAAATTAATTAATTTGCCAAGGGGAAATGATTGACCCTCTAGTGACGTCACCACTCTTCTTAAACAAGGGCACTTCCTAGTTCCTTGATTATATATCGAAACGACAAAAACACATTTTAACATATAAAGATTAAAGGCATGTGAAATAATGGATTAAACATTATGATTTTGTAATCAATTAAAATGTAAATTCGAAATAATTTTATTTTTTGTTAATATAATTGCGGTGACATCCCTAGTGATGTCGGCACTTTATTTTATACAAGTGCACTCCCCTGATTATATAAAAACACACTTTAACGTTTAGTGTCACGTGAATATATATGTAAGATAAAGAAAAACCCCTAAAGATAGAATAAATAATTATAAAGAACATTATTAATTTAGTTATAAACTCTAATTATGATAGAAATAATCATAATAAATTTGTATATACAAGAAACCGTAAAATAATGTTGATGAAATATTTTTCTGTTAAATAATGTAGATGAAATATTTTTCTGTTATATATCACTTTTGAAATAATGTTATGTGATTTTATAATATGTAGGGTGATTTTATACATGTAAAATAATATGTTTGTAAGCACTAAGCATTTAACCTTAATTGCACAAGTAAATGAGTAGCTTCGGCCGTAAATTATCAAAGTAAACACAAGTATCATTATAAACGCAATATATCAAAGATGAGATGGTATACGACATGCAAATTTATATAAGTAAAGTTCCTAAGTTCGACTCTAATCATAATTTTTTATGTGATTATATATTATTTTCTTCTATTTTATTACAAAGTGATATTCTAATCATAATCTAGCTATGAAGTTTGAAGTCCTTTGCTTCTATATATTTAGTAATTCTTATCCCACGTCGGTCGCAGCTTCGAACTTAATATCGCTGTCTTATCTTTAAACTGGTACATTGGTAAACATTGATTCAACATAATTAAAACTATAATAATCAAAATTGTTTTGGACTTTGAAAATTTTTAGAAAAATCTTAATGAAAATTATGATTTTGGTTATGATTATGGCTCAAAACCAAACCAAACCACCTAGTACAAACCCCGAAAATTATCAAACTAAGTGCTTTGTTTCCAGCCGCATTACTTAACCATCCCACTAGTTAAATATAATAGAATTAAAAATTAAAACGAGAAAAAGTTGTTGCATGTATCAATTCAAGATAAATATAAAATATAATACATTCACTTCCTTACAATTTGTTTATTTACTTACTTTTGAACGGCAACTTATTGTTATTTTTACAATTTGTTTATCCACCAACTACCATAAATAAAATATTATTCAAAATTCACTTGTTTCATCTTATATGTTGCAAGATTTATACTTATTAAACTTTCTAATCTAATAAAATGGCAACTAAAGAGACATGTGGTAGCATCATATTTTTTCTTATCAATTTTTTCCAACTCTCTCCTATTAAATAATCACATCTATTACTGATAATATTATTTATTTTTTTAGATTAATATAGTTTTTAATAAATTAAAAAAAAGATCTTATTATTAATGTGATTTCTAAATAAATAATTTTTTATAGAATAAGAAAATTTTCTAAAACATTATACTTTTCTAAAAAAATTGAAATATTTAAAATTGTTTTTTTAAGTAACATTTTTATAAACAAAAGTACGTAAATATAAGATTTATAATAATAAAGTTTCTAAAATGGCATTTTTTTAAATGTTAGTTTTGAAACAAAATTACCATTTTATTTATAATAAGAAAGGTTTCGGTTCTAAATTATTTTAGAATGTTATTATATAATTAATAAATTTTTGTTATATTTAATATATATTTTTATTAAAGCTAGTCTTTAATATAAAAATTCTTAAATAGTATTTTTAGTGCCTTTAAATCTTTTTCCTTTTCTTTCTTTTGTTAAAGAGATCAAGTTTATATTAACCCACAATTATTTTAGGTCACACAATCAATTACTCCACAACACTTTATAGAATGGACATCCAAACCAAATTCTTAATATGCTATTTAAGTAAGGATTCGTTGAATTCTACAAATGTCTGGTCCCATAGTATGATTGTGAGACACTAACATCCACGTCGGAAAAATGTTTTTATAACCAGACCGAACTGAACGGTCGATTTGTTCATCTGAAAAACATACATTTTTATTTTGAAAATAAGATCCACTCTAAATAGTTATAAATTATTTTTAGTGAATTCAAACTATGCTATTAATGGTTACTTTTTAATTATGTAGTAAAATTGTAGCCTTTTAGGCACATCTTGTTATACACTTCATTGGGTACAATTGATTATTTTGTTAGGTTGAACGGTGGTTAGTGAAGTATCAATAAGGCGTTTTGGTTTAGTTGAATAATATAAAGAACAAAGTGAAATCTTTCATGAAAATTATGTTGTTTCAACTTGAACATTATGACGATTCTCTATTTATATATTAATGGCCTTTGGTCTGTTTTACATATGATTTTCTCGTATGTAATTATCTAGATTTTTTTTTTGATTTTTATTCTTTTTGGATTATATGATTGAATTCTCGAAAATATAAAACAAAAATTTTACTCTAAAATTTATTTTTTCATACTCACAGAGATTATCCATGCTATTTCAAACTACAAAACTTACAACGGATTAAGTATATTTTTTGAGTCGTAACCCAATCAACTGCATCCATCATACAATTTATTTTTTTCCATAACGAATGAAAATGAAATATTAATATAATTTCAACAAATTTGAAAGCTTTTTTGGATCTATTGAAACTTGAAACTAAGATTTAGTGATTAGTGGAAGTTACCTCTTTCTTCATATCATTGACTGTAAATATTATATTTTTTAAATTATTGAAAATAGATATTACTCGTTTACTTATTCTAACCGTTACAAATTTCATGTCGTTATGGATTACATTTCTTTCTTTGTACTTATTGAGTTAATCTTTTAATATCTTATGAATAATATAATATTATGTTAATAGTACAGTGAGAATAAAACCACACGCGTTTAGTTTATTTTAGAATGAGATAAAAACTATCAGGGTTATATGAACTGAGCTTATATTTTTATTATTTGGACAGAATAGAAAATAAAAGAAAAAAATTAAATCTAACATAAACTCTATTTTCAAATGTTAGTGTCCAATAATTGTTGTGTATAAATAAGTTCAAGACATCATGATTTCAGTGAGATTAATTTGAGTGTAAGAAAATACAATAACGAAATAGGTTAGTACTGAAAAATTCAAATTAGACATAGATTAAGCAAAAAATATAAGGGTAGAAAGTATATATATTTTAAAACTGTATTCTTTTTCCAAACTCACAATTACATGTATCGAAGATGAATGCTAATCAATAATCATACATACCTACTTGATAAACCATCTATTACTAGAAACTCACCGTTAAGACTAAGAGTATTCACAACCCGTTCCTTAAATTTATATGAGTATATTCTCTATATTATATGGTATGTTATAAATAGTTTTGAGTGAAGGATATGAGAAATTATTATTCAATCTGTATTTTGAAAAAACATTACAAAATTCTATAATGTTTTTAATATATTTTAAGTAGTTATGAGTGGGGGAGAGAAAAAAGTGTTAATAAAGTTAAAAAGGAGAGAAAATTTTTTTTTAGTATAATTATATGAATAAAAATAAATAATATGTTGTCAATACTCTAAGATGGTTGACCCACTAATTTTAACGTGCATCCTCATGTTAATGTCAAGATTTAATTTGAATAAAAACATATTATTGTAGAGAAGGTTATATTCACCTTGCTTTCTATGTGTACCAAGCCGGGTGGCTTTTTCTCAATATGTTAGGAACAGATCTAAAAGTGAACCGGACGACTAAATGGTATACTGGTCAGACTAGTAGCATCAAACAAGTGAAGTGCAACCCAACCAAGCTAAAACAATGCTTGACTTTTTTCTCATATTTTAAAAAAAATGTTTGTTCAACTAGTAACATCAAACAGGGGTACAGGTTAATGTTGTAGTAAATGGTATTCTCATCCCAACTAAAAGTTATGGGTTAACAATATATCATATATTGTCTAGATATTGTCCACTAATGTAGTTTAGATCATTTGTTTGAGTGGTAGTCTCATAAATTCCTTTAGGGGTTGTAAGTTCGAGTTCTACTGTCAGCAAATTGTTATTAGTGGGTGGGGTTTTATCGCAGTGGGCATTCGGGTGGCGGATTTTCCCAGAATTGGTGGTTGGTGGGTTTGGACTACCCCGTATTGTATGTGCTCGCGGGACGTATGAGGTGTCTTTCCGGGGAGTCAGATGATTGTCTGGACTGGTTCTTTTGAGGGAGGCCTATAAATTGCCGCCATTAGGGTATCACAAATAGCTGGGATTTAATTAGTTGGCCGTTAAAAAAAATAAAAAAATGCTTTTTTTTTCTTGGTTTTCGTGCAGCCTAGCCAAGCCGAGTAGCTTTTAGTGATGGTCTCTCTCAAAGCCAACAACCGAAGTGTTGTTTTTCTTCTTGCCACCTCGAAAGTCGAAACCCATGCTTCTATTTCTTAAACCACCGACACCAAAATTTTCTTTTTCTTCTTCTACATTCTTTTGTTGTGGTTTGTAGATTTTCTTGTAGATCAATTGCTACATGTTGTTGTTTTCGGTGTTTAACCCAAAGTACATTTAATATTATAGGTAATTTATTCTATTAAGACCATCTTTAATATGTTGCATTTGTGAGGTGAGGTAAATTAAAGAAAGAAGACCGTTTGCAGACGTGACAAGGAGAAATTTTATAGCCAGATGGTAGCAAGGTATTTAAATGATGGTGTTTTTTTTCAAGTGGTGAGGGTTTTAGTCCTTTATGGACAAAAATTGTGTAGTTTAAGAGTAAATCTAATTATTCTAATGATATGTGTTTTTGTGGTTAAAAAAAGGCCGCTTATATGGTAAGGGTGTTTATGTTTGGTTCTACCGGGATTTTTGGGCAAATTAGTGTTTTGCTATTTTGTATAAACATTACCCTAAACGACGGTTTATCGGTTTGAATAGTGTGGTTCTATGCGGTTTGAAAACACTCCAATTACATGATAGAACCCTCCAGAGCCGATACTAAGGATTTAGGAGTTCGGGGCGAGCTAGAAAAATAAGAGAGAATGTCGGTTTATGATTAGTAAGATGGTCTAGCAATGCATTTAAAAACGTAAGATTACTTAATATTAGATAGAAGATAATAATCCAAATTATGACTTATTGATCGATAATGATCGGTACTATTAATGTAACCAATAATAGTCTTAACTTTCATTTGTGTTGTTAAGAGCAATTTTAGTAGCATAATTATCATTAATTTACACTTGATTTTCACTCATTTTTCATTCACTTCGTTGTATATTTCCCTATTTCATTTACAATCATCATTGTTAGTAAAATCAAGTAAAAATCGATTGTAAAGTAATAAATCATTATGCTAGTAGAATTTTTCTCGACAACAAATATGAAAGTTAATATTTCTATTGAATAGATTGATGAGCAAATTATTATCATCTAATTCAATAAGTTATAGTTTGAATTACTATAATACAATTTGTTTTATACACAATTTAGTAATCAAGTTTTAAAACTGTTCTAATTTAATCGCGCATGTATATTTTTCTCAAATTAAATCACCAAATGATCTAATTGAGTTATCATTAAATTTTATTATGTCAAGAAAATAACAATAAAAAAGACATAAAGGTCAAAATTTTTAATATATAAAATTATATTAAAAAATATAAAAATATATTAATTATAAAATAATAGAAAATTTATTTTTTAATTGAAATCAAAAGTATAACATGATAAAAAAATTAAACTTTTAATTTATATAAAATATAAAAAATTTAAGTTACTTAATTAGAAGACTTTTTTAAATTAGGTACGCTTTTACAAAACTATCCCTTATAATTAATCGTATTAAAGTAGACATTATGTGAATAATAATTATAGATAGAAGGTAACGTAAGCGGTGACGGAGGGATGGCGTACGGTGGGATTCTACAATTTTCTTAATGTTTTTTTTAGTGGCTCACGTAATCGGTTACGTTCCGGTGATGGTCAACATAAGTGTCCACGGTCGAGGTAGTTGTGATTTGTGCTACAAGATTCCCATTTCAAATCCGTTAATAATTGCATTCAAATTTTTCTTCTTTTTTGCTTTTTTTACGCCAATAATTTGATTCCCTTGACGCTACGGCCGCCGGACCCCAATGGGTCAGCACGTGCACGAACCTTCTGCCACAAACAAAAACACTCTGGTTCAGTTTCACTCACTTTCGTTACTCGTCTTTTTAACGGTTTTGATGTTTAATGGTTAAGATAGATCAAGTGGTTAGGGTGAGGCATCCAAGATTTCATAAAAATAAGTGGTATAGATCAAGTGGTTAGGGTGAGGCATCCAAGATTTCATAAAAATAGGTAAAAGTTTTGGATTCAAGTCCCACCTATGACAAAAATAATATGATTTTTTTCTTAATGGTGGTCTCAACTTTCATACCTGAATAATGAAGATGATCGGGTGAGCTAGTGGCACATCAATGATCCAATTAGCCGTTCAAAAATTAAATAAATAAATAACTTAATGTTTGGTTTTATAAAACGACTTCTACTCCATTTTAATAAATTCAAGTGGCCGGAAGATTGGAGTGAATCCACTCGAGCTCCGGTTTACCACATAAGTACGCTTGAATAATACTACAATAAAACGCATTACCACTTCAAATGTCCCTTTAAAACAAATATGTAAAATTTTTATATATAATTTCCATTTTTATATATACACACATTTTTATATGTAATTTTTACAAATATGTCTATACACACACACATTGACCGACTAGCGATTTTAAGGAAAATCCAATCCGTGAGGTATCAATTCTCGACTAGCCTTCGATTAATCGGCCGACTAGTCTGATTTTTACAACATTGGTTGGGTGCTCATTTACTCATTATAAGTCATGTATTAGATATGTTACAGATATCGACTAACCTCATAGTTTGTTAAAATTAATTCTCAATGAGATTTTTACTACTATTTTTCGTTTAATTTATAACCTAACAAAAAATATAAAAATGTTGATTTTTTTAGAATTAATCTCATATTTGATTACCCATTAGACCATCACCAATGATAAAATAAAAAAACACTTAAAACATATATAGTCAGCAGCCACATCACAAAAACACTCATTCTTTAAAAACCCAAAAAACCTATCTGATAGTAAAACTTAAAAACACCTAAAAACATTATCATATCATTATCACTGTTTACATTTGTTTATTAATATTAATCTTATATATTAATATAAAATATAAATATAATATTTATATGCCTTTTGTTGGATGAAAATTTTAAAACTTTAACATTATAAAATATAAAAGTTAGTTACTTTTTAGAGGAAAATTTTAGATTTAAAATTTGAAATTTAAACTTCAAATTTAATAAATAATAATTTATTGTAAAAAATAAAAAATTAAATTTACTATTTAGGCACATGAGTACTGTTCTGACGCAATGTTTAGGCACTTGGGCACTATTCAAGCGCATGAGATTGACTTAAAACGTCCAACACTTAAATTAATATTGAAAAACTAAATATTTTATTAATATAAATATATTTTTTTAATATTAAAACCCAACCCTGGCCTAACTATAATGTCAGATGTTTTTTAGTTTTCATCTCTATAAACTTCTAATTTAAAAAACAAACCCCCAATGGTTCTTGATCTAAACAACGGATGATGTGACGTTTTTAAAGACTAAACACGTCCTATTGAAAATGCTCTTACAAATGTATAGGGTTCTGTTTTGTTCTTCCGGCTATGTTTCGTTTTTCATCTCTACTTATACCTCATTTCACCCCAAACCTAAGGATATTTTGTTATCAATCCAAACTTAAACCTCCCCACGGACCCTAACATGCTCTCCGTGCCGACTTGCCGTAACCATCACCAGGACCACCAGGTCCACCACCATGTGTGCACTATTTATAACCATTGATAAAGTCAACGGAGACTATGAATCATTACTGTTATTCTCATTGGTTGCCTTATAACCCACAAATGGAGATGATATTCCCCGTCGAAAGCTTAGATCTCATCCAAAAGCTAGTGCTTGTGGTGTTCCAATTGAAGAAAAAAGCATAGCGGCTAATGTGAATTTTGTCTAAAACTTCAAATCTATAAATCTATATCTACAAAAACTAATAAAAGAAGGTTTTTGTGTGCCACTTGTCACAATTCTAAAGCTATTAAATTTCATTTTCTCGTTTTTCTCTCCCAATAAATATTACATTAAATACAAATGATATTATTCAATTCTTTTTATATTACATATATTTTTTTAAAGTGATCTTTCTACAAATGAAATTTGTAAGTAAATAGTTTTTTTATAAATAAGAATGTTTTTCAAAAAAAATTAAAACTTAAAAAAAACACAATATATTTTAAAACCTTTGACTTTTAAAAAATAATTCTTATGAAATAAAAGTAATTAAATTTCAAAATTATAATAAATAAATTATTAAAAATGGCACTTTTTTTAAAAATGGTTTGTTTTGAAACAAATTGTTTAAAAACCAAATAAAAAAGTATAAAATATGATATCGTTATTTTATTACTCGTATGTAATGTTAATCATACCTATAACTTCTAATAAAGCAAATAATTTTTTGCCACTTGTCATTCTTTTAACTCATGTTTTTGTCACTTGTCAATTTTATAAATATTCACAAATCAATTTTCACTGCAAAATAGTATTATAATAATTTAAATTCTCATACAAATTTATCTCTCTTATTAAAAAGAAATTTTATTAATTGCTATATTTCTCTCTCTTATCTAAATAACAAAAAACTAAACTTTTATATAATATAAAATTTTCTAAAACATTAAATATTTTTAAACAAAATAGTTTAAATCATTTTGTTTTAAAAAAAACTATAAACAGGTGAAATATTTTTAAAAAATCTAAAACACTAAAGATATTTTTTTATAAAAAATCTAAAAATGAATGTTTAAAATGAAACTTTTTACATAAGAAAGTTAAAAATAATATAATTGTTTTATTTCTTAAACAAAAGTATAATAATTTTAATTATATTTTACATTAAAATATTATAATTAAAATAGTTATTTATACGTAATCAACATCATATTTTATATTCAAACATGATTTTATAATACATAAGTTTTTATTAATGATTATTTAATATTTTATTTATTCAATCCGTGTATTATACGGGGACTAACCTAGTCTTTTCAATTTTTTGCTGTGGGATTAAGATTCTTTCTTTTGTGATACAAGAAAAAAGCAAACGGTTAATGTAAAATTGATTGCAACCAACAGCAAATGGATTGTAACCTAGCAGTACTAAGGTGCTTATAAAAAGTAATCATCGTTAAGTGGTTGAGGGTTCTAATCTCATGTTGGACAACTAATCAAATATGTAGATTAGTATGATTAAATGGTGTATGAGTTAAATATTTTTAATTATAATGTAAACGGCATAATTAGTCATTTTAATCATCCGTGAAACAATCTCGTCGATCTTTTTTTGGTAAAGTCTTTTGTATAGTCCTAAAGAAGACTCGTTTCGCCAATTATGTTTAAATGTACGTGTCATATTAGAATTCAAAGCGATGTTGCTTAATTCCTTTCCTTCACTGATATCTTTAGTAGCTTGAAACTGTGCTATAACATTCTTGTCTCCTCCTTGGCAGAATTCTAGTGTTACTACCTTACTATTGTTGAGAACTTCATTCTCTCGAAAGGTGATATCCTAGACAACCATTTAGACCATGCAAGGCACATGTACTAACCAAAACTGCTAATGTTCCAATACACTAACACTGGATGCTAGTAACTTTTGTGTTAGGATTTTATTAGTTAAGGGGCTTAAAATGTAAAAGTTGTATATCAAAGGACCTAGTTGTAATTGTTGCAATCCTAACAAACGGTAATTAGCTTGTTAAATACCGTCAATGAAATAAGAAGATTAGATTTAATTGTGTAATTTCCTTTTCTCATTAGTTTCTATTCAGTTTGAGCTATGAGTGGTATCAGAGCAAATTCTTTTCTCGGAATTATGCTCTTGCTGGCACTCAGCGACTTCGGCGACCACCATTGTTAGTGTTCCGGTGACATTATGACAACTCATCCTCAAGATCTTGACAAGACGATTAAGGAGCAAGAGAAGAATGCTAAGATTGGAATCAACAAGGAGGAATATGAAATCATTCGAGAATTTAAGAGTTGCTAGTGAGAGGAATGCCGCGACGATAAGGAAGAACAATTCAGAGATGGTTGGGCTGGATGCATCTCTGGATAGTGTGATTCAATCAATGCATGCACTCAATCAGAGTGGTGCAAATCGAAGGACGAATCTACATGATGATGATTACTTGGATTTTGCAATTGAAGCCAAAAGCTATAAGAATAAAAATCGATTCATGAAGATTGAATTTCCAAAATTCTTTGGCGATGATTATGAAGGGTGGATGTATATGTGCAATAATTTATTTTCCATTGATGAAATGCCTAAGGTACGATATGCATCCGCTCATGTTGAAGGAAGAGCTCAGTAATGGCATCAAGAATTTATTCAATCTAAAAATCTTCCTATGTTTAAGATCAAATGGGATGGTTAAACATGTCTATCATGACATGATTTGCTGGAGCCATAGTAGAAGATGCTATAGAAGCTATCAAAGCATTAACCCAAACACGTCTTCTTGAGGATTATTGTGATGCTTTTGAGGTAACTCTATGTGAAGAGTATACTGTTAGTTTTGTTGTGCAAGGTCTTAGCAAAAAACTTGCAGGTTCTATATGGATGTTCAAACCTAAAATCATGTATGATGCTGATAGATACCGGAAATCGAAAGCTTAGATTTATGATTAAAAAGCCTGATTTGAGATAGGCAAAATCTCCAATTACATGGTAAAAACCCTAGATGATAAACAATACATCGATATCCCCTCCCTACTCTCTAAAGTACTATAAAAACAAGAAAGGTAAAACTGTCCCACGATTAGCTCTTCTATTTTTGGCAACCCATAATTAGCTCCTATATCTCGGGTAAGTGACTAATCTAGATGACCCTATTTCTAGTAACCGACTAATTGAATTGACCCGAGATGGCTTGATTTGTGGATACGTATCAATACTTCTGGCCCTGAAAATCAACTTGTCCTCAAGTCGAGATGAAGCGTTCGAGTGAAGCTTGCCCCCCTTTATCAACAACCCACGGTGGACTCCATTCGAGTCTTACAATGACATGTGGTGCAATTTCAACGGTGCGCCAAGGTGGGCGCCACTTGTGTCGTCCGGCTACACCTTTGTTCACAGTCTCTCGCGTTGGTCCCCCGAACCCAGTTAGTGGAGAATGAACTGCATAAGATTCATAACATGAATATGTATGAACAAGTTGTCTAACACTTCTAGAAGAATACATGGTCTTCAATATGGCCTTCTGTTGTGTCGTGGGTTTCAAAAGAAAACACCAAACAAGCATGGATTTAATGTTTTGGTTGGGAAAAAAGGTGAGTAGCCGAGTTTGTCGTGAGGTGCTTAGGTGTAATATTTTGGTTTTGCAATACAGTTGTTGGTAGCAGTGTAGATGATGCAATCGACGGGTTCGGTACCAGTTCTTTGTTTGGTGTTGCTTTTTGTAGTATTGTTGGTGGCTGTTCAAGGCATGTTGGTGGTGCGAGGGTTTGAAGGCTGGTTTTGGGTTGGTGTTTGGTGCTAAAATCAGGAAGAGTGAGAGGTGTACATGATGCAAGTAGTGGTGCTTGGCTGCTGGTTGGTTTTCCGAACATTGTGATCTTTAGCGCTACAACATCCCTCCATAGCGGTGTTGTGTCTCTTTTGTCAGCCACCTTGTTCTTCTGATCCTCATCTGCTTTTTCATCATAACTGTCGTCTCCAAGCATCTGGGGGTGCCAAGATGACGTCTTATCGTGCCAAAATGGCTGATAACCGGCCTGCGATCAGATCTTCTGTAGTGTTGTTGCCATCATGCTGGTTGGTAGTGCTCCGGGTAGATGGCACCGTCATTTTTCCCGGCAATGGAACTAAATGATATACCGGAAATCGAAATCTTAGATTTATGATTAAAAAGCCCGATTCGAGATAGGCTAAATCTCCAATTACAAGGTAAAAACCCTAGATGATAAACAATACATCGATATCCCCCCTACTTTGTAAAGTACTATAAAAACAAGAAAGGTAAAACTGTCCCACGATTAGCTCCTCTATTTTTGGCAACCCATAATTAGCCCCTATATCTCGGGTAAGTGACTAATGTAGTTGACCCTATTTCTAGTAACCGACTAACTGAATTGACCCGAGGTGGCTTGATTTGTGGATACCGGATACGTATCAAATGCTTATGTGTATGGTAAGATGCAAGACCAAAACAATAAGAATTTAGCCCAATCATTCAAGTCGAACACCTCTACCACTAATATACCAACTAAAACCATTTCTTGTAGTACAAAATCCTTTTCTCCAATCTTATTCCCCGTCCAATACAACTAAATCTTCCTTGTTACCAACTCCTAATACATCGAATAAGCCCAATCCTGCTAAGAGATTGTCTAGTAAGGATTTTAATGATAAAATATCTAGGGGGAGTGTTTTTGGCACCTCAAGAAATTCATTCCTCGTTATAAATGTACAACCAAACAGTTGGATCTTTTTGAGGTTATAGAGATGATGTAGTGGAAGCAATAGTGAAGGAACTCACTCCTGCAAGTACCTCTGCTAATGCATTCATTTCATTACATGCATTAACCGGGTGGGGGTGGGGTGGTTGGGAGCCGGGTTTGGAATGGCAGTGGGTTTTAATTGGCTGCGTTGATATGTTTGTCCAAAACAAGAAGGGGGAGTTGAGGGTGAAGGAGTCGAGTTTGGTTGGGATTGAGTCCATATAAACGGACGAGGATCTGAATAGAAACATGGAGAGGATGTTGCAGAGGGTGGAAGTTTGAAAGGAAAGATAGTCTCGTCAAAAACAATGTGACGAAGAAATGATGAATTTATGGGATGTAAATTCATAGCATATATACTCCCGGTGATCAGAAGCATATCCAAGAAAAATGGACGGAATGAAACGTGGTTGGAGTTTGTTAATGGAGATGGAAGGGGTGAGGGGAAAACAAAGACAACCGAAAATACGAAGATAAGAGTAGTCTGGTTAACGATGATAAAGAAGTGAAGTCTGTGAGAAGTTTCGGAGTAATTTACTAAGAATAATGTTAAGAATATATGTGATAGTAAGAAGACCATGATGCCAGAAGGAGGCGGGAATAGCAGAATGGGTCAAGATTGTACGAATTATGTTATTAATGGATCTAATTTTATGTTCGGCTTTGCCATTTTGCGGGGAAATGTGTAGGCAAGAGAAACGGAATTGAATTCCAGTTCTTTTGAAGAATGAATGAAAGGAATGTTTATTGAACTTTGTGCCATTGTCACATTGAAACGTTTTTATAGAAGCATTAAATTGGGTTTGAATCATTAATGACATTGTTTAAAAGCATAATATACCTGGGTTTTATTTTGCAATGGATAGGTCCAAAGAAAATTGGTTGTGCCATCTAAAAACAATACATAGTAGTGACCTTTTGAACCTACAACCGGTGAAGTCCACAAGTCACTATGAATTAAATTAAAAGCTAACAACGAGGAAGATGTAGAATCAATAAACAATAATTTAATATGTTTTCCCAAGACACACGAATAACTAATACTAGAATTTAATTGTTTTTTTTAATTAAGAACAGGACAAAGACTATAAGATAGTAAATTTCGGGTGACCCAAGCGGGAATGCCAAAGATTTTAAGTGATTGCAGCAAGTAAAGAAGGACTTATGACATGGTTTGTGGATGACATATCGAACGGATACAAGCCTTTTGTGTTGTTACATCGGATGATAGGAGTGCGAGTCTTGAGGTCCTTCACAACAAAACCAAATGGGTCAAATTCTATGGAGATATTATTATCAGTTGTCAAACGTCGTACATATAATAGAATGTTGATTAAATGAGAAGCATGAAGAACATTGGTTAGTTTAAGAGGTGGGACGGGTGGTGGAAGGTGTTGTGCTCCAATGCCCACTATAGGTATTTAATGACCACTTTCGACTACAATTTTGAGAAATAAACCATTATTACAATAGGAATAGAAATTACCTTCGTTGTTGGTCATATGTGATGTGGCCCGGTATCCGCATACCAAGTGCGGTCCAGAGGGTGTAGAGTCATTGCTTGAAAGGCCTGATCCAAGGCAGTAGGAATGGGGTTGTTGGGGTGTGCCATGTGAGCCTGGGATGGTCTTGAGCCGAGATACCAAGACTTGGTGTGGGCAACTACAGTTGCCATTGATGAGGTGGTCTAGTGGTGGGGTATGGGCATGGTGGAGTTGTCCACTGGTTAGGCGAAAGTAGCCCATGGATTTGACCATGGATAAGCTGGACAAGCGGTGTAGTGCCAAGGATTGGTTGCGCATGATTGACCGGGCCTCTGCCACGTCCACGACCTCAGCCACGCCCTCGGATATGCTGGTTGGTAGAACAAGTGGGTTGTTCTGGGAATTGGGGAAGAGGAGATGTGGGTAGGGGTTGGGCTGATTTTTACTGGTGTGTTCAAAGGTGGTAAGCAAGACGGTGTCGGCAGATGATGGACCCTTATTCGTCTTTCGGGGTTCCTCGAGTACTATCTTGGATCAGGTGATAAAAAAGGGAGGAAGAGGGTTCATTTGCTGAATAACAGTTGCGACACCTTCAACTTGTCGCTAAGCCCACTAATGAGTTGTAAGATCAACCAAGCGGTCATTGTCGATAGTTTGGCCAACATTTTCCAGTTGATCAGCAAGCATCTTGAGAGATTGGCAGTAAGCAGAAACATTAGGAAAGGAATCTTGCTTGAGGTTGGAGAATTTTTGTTGAAGATAAGGGCTCTAGTGTGCTGATTGTCTTGAAAAATCTGTTGAAGAGCTTTACATGCAGCAGCAGCAGTGGTTTTGGGTTTTAGTATAGTATGAAGAAGGTCGTTGGAGATGGTGGCATATAGCCACCGGAGAACGAAGGCATCAACACGTTTCCAGACATCGGGAGAAGATGGAGTTGTAGCGGGTGTATCTGCAGAAGGTGGATCTATTGCAGTGGTAACCGGTGGGAAAGGTGGAGTGGAAGAAGTGAGGTGATCAGCACAATCAAAAGCTTGACAATGGATATTGAAGAGCTTGGCCCAGGAGAGATATTGGCCATTGTCAATGTCTAGGGTGATGAGAATAAAGTTTTTAATATTTTGTAGAGTGATAACAGTGTGTATAAGGGTTGGCACGGTGAAGAAGAAGAAGAAGAGGGGAGTTTGGGGAAGTGGTTATTTTCGGTGACTTGGAGCAGGGGGGAACCGGTAGCAGAAGGTAGCCGGCAACAGAAATCGACATCAGGAGGTAGCCGACAACAGAAATCGACACCAGGAGGTAGCCGACAACAGAAATCGACATCAGAAGGTAGACGGCGGCAGTAGGGTTATGCTTGCGCTCTTGATACCATGTAAGCTTGTAGAATTGGCAAATAATTGCTTGTCTATTCATGAAGTAAAACCCCCTGTATGTAATACAATTACAATGGTATTTACCAAAAATATAAAGCGCTAGGGCTCAAGCAATTGTTCTATTGGAAAAGATGCACTAATGATGTTCAACAATTTGTCAAGTCTTACTTTACTTGTCAACGGGCCAAAGATGAGACTTTTGTCACTCATGGCTTACTTCAACCTCTGCCAATTCCTAATGCCATCTTTACAACTATCTTTTTGTATTTCATTTCTGGTCTAACCAAGGTGCAGGGCAAAGACAGAATGTGTAATTATTGATCGTTTAACTAATTATGTCCATCTTAAAGTACCATCACATACTTATACAGCAGCCCAATTAGCACAGATCTCCATTGATCAAGTGTTAGTTGCATGGTTGCCCAACTACAATAGTGTCTGATCATAACCCATTGTTTCCAAACCACTTTTGCTAGGAGTTTATGTGCCTTCAGGGGATACTTTGGCAATCTCCACAGCCTATCACCCCGGCCAGACTGAGGTGCTTAATAGATGTGTTGAATCTTACCTGCGTTGCATGGTTATGGATACACCTACACAATGGGTCTCTTTGGCAGAAGGGTGGTACAACACTTCTTACCATTTAGCTATAAAAATGACTCATTTTGAAGCTTTATGGTTTCAAACCTCCAATTTCATTCCTTATATCCCAAACGACACTAATGTGGCTGCTATTGAAGAACTTTTTCGTGATTGAGAAGCATTGTTCATTCAATTTAAATCTCATTTGCTGAAGGCTCAAAACCAGATGAAAAATCAGGCTGATAAAAGAAGGTTGGATCGAGAATTCAATGTGGGGGACTGTGTATGTTAAGCTTCAACCTTATGTTCAGACCACTGTCAAACTTCATCGCCACAATAACCTTGCTCGTTTTTACGGTACTTTCTTGATTGTGGAAAAGAGTTGGTCGCACTGCTTATCGTCTGGATTTACCATCAGATGCACAGATCCATCCTACCTTTCATATTTCCTTATTGAAACAAACTCATGGATCTCACTCTCCTATTTATCCAATCCCAACAGTTCCTCAATTTAATTTGCAGCCTAGATCCATTATTGATCGGAAAATGGTTAAAAAGGGCAATAAATCTGATGTCAAAGTATTGGTTCATTGGCCGGGTCTTCCGGTCACCGAAGCCACTTGGGAATCCCAATCCGCTTTGAAGCTGCGTTTCCCTCATTTTGTTGATGATTCTTGAGGACAAGAATCGTTTTTCAAGAGGGGAGTATTGTTAGGATTTTATTAGTTGAGGGGCTTGAAATGTAAAAGTCGTATATCAAGGGACCTAGTTGTAACTGTTGTAAATCCTCACGAATGGTATTTAGTATGTTAAATATTGTTGATGAAATGAGAAGACTTAGCTTAAATTGTCTAATTCCCTTCACAATAATGCTATTTTCATAATCTAGTGTTCACATTAAGGTCACTCCCATTGAAGATATACGTTTGCACTGTATACTTGATGGATAGTTAAACAATATTTGCTAAAACCTTAAATGATAATTGTTTGTTATTCTTGTTGTGTGCCTACTTAATAATGCTAGTAAAGCAAAGAGAAACAAAATGGAAACCTTCAAAGCATACCGTTGTAAAACGCATGTGTCTTCAGGATATGATTTGTGATGAACAAAAATCAAGGTTGACCGGGAAACATGTCTTGAAAGAACAGGGACAAATCACCATTAATAGCATCAAAAGCTACCATCTTCTGCACAGCATCCTGTAATTAACAAACAGATAAAGACACCACTTGAATGCCAATATATAATCTCAATGAATATAGCACCTTATATTGCTCATCTTGAGCTGTTATCTTTTTGTCACATGCTCGGTCGATATGTATTCCTTTAGTGGTGGCATCCAATATAAATGCCGCTCTCCGAATTATTTCTTGAGGAACACCTACAAGATTGTATAATATTGCAAATCCAAATCCGACGGAGAAAAGACAAGAAATTTCCTTGTACAACTATAATTCATGCATTTTCCTTTATGCGGATTCTCAACAAAAAAAATTCAATTTGGTCAGCACAACAGAAATTTTGTCTCTCTTTTTTTGGCATTTGATTCAAGTACTCTACCGGTGACAATTTGAAGGGTCAAACTTATATAACCCTATTTATAGAAATTTAGTTGGTGAGAGGGTCAACAACCCCAAACCCCCTATAGTTAGTTCTGCAACTACAGGTTCTACCAAAACATTATTTCTTTACTTTCTTGATATTTTAAGAAAATGCAGGCAGGTATGGTAATAACTAATCAAATGATATGAGACAGGATTAAATTCATCTAGATTTTTATTTTAACATGACATGTTTGAGACATACCAGCAAGTAGAGCACAGTGTATTCCTGCAAATGAGAATTATAGTGAGTGGCGCTATTGAAAAAAAAGAATATCCGAGTAGAATAGCAGATACCAACTCACCATAACTAAGAAGTGTGTGTCCAGGAACTAGCCTGACATATACAAGAAGTCAGACCAACTGCATATGCTAATAAAGTTTAATGCATTGTTGATTTACCTATAGAGAAATACAATTTCCTCTTGGTCTTCACTATTGTTGTCGGGTCTTAGCAAACTCATGGTGTAGTATTTGACTTTATCTGACTGATTATTATCAATGATTAGAAATATTAACTTGTTAGACATGGATATGTTCTAGAAACTTAATTGTTTTATTGGCGGTGTTGCATACCTGAGATAAGTGACTATCAACAAATATCTGGGTCAAGTGAGTGCAAATTAGAACCTGCACCGTAAGAGTACAAGCACACCTAGTGAACAATCTCACACAATCTAAATTTTTTTTATTAAATTTAAGCATTAAAAAACATATCTCACATGATCAAAGTTCTTTTTCATAAATTTTGGCATCAAAAACAGATTTTTATGGCTGCATAACAATGAATGAGTGACATTTAAAGAGCAACAAACCTTTGGGGGAGCATACATTGAGATAAAATGATCAATAGTTCCACCAAGGAGACCGATACCATCTTAAAAGGGAAACATGGGCATGATTAGTGTACAATAAAAAATCAATAGAATATAATGACACCTATATGTTTCTCAATAACTAACCTTCAGTTAGAGTACCCTTTCCAAATTCATCTAGTAAACATAATGACCGAGAAGTAGCATGCCTTTAAAGTTATTAACAGAAGTATGAGCATCAAGAAAAAAATACTTTTTGGTTGACTACTAAGATCTCATTCAGTTACATGGCAAAAACCTTAGCATCATTCCAACTTGGTGTAAATCAATCATAAATGTGGATTGTTCAGCAGTCATAAGCTTGCCTCCCATGGCACAGAAAATTCTGTCATTCGTCATTTATGGTGGTCAACCATATATAAGTAAATTAAATTCAAGATTATTAAGATTAAAAAATAAAAGTAACAGGATAAAAAAACCCAACCTATCAGTTAAACCCACTTTCGCAGCATCTGCTGGAACAAAACTTCCAATGTGAGCAAGAAAAACTATTAATGCTACCTGCAATTTTTTATTTTTTTGACAATATGATTGGTGAATTAAGAAAATCAAACCTCGATAACAAATTTTAATATCCATGACTGCATTCAACGGGCTTCGTTGGACTCTAATGTGCAAGTTTACATGAAACAAATACAAATGAAAACATATGCCATATAGAAATAACCTGCTTTATATATATGCTTTTTCCTGAATAATTAGGTCCTGTGATGATATGAATATTCCCTGCGAAATGAAATATGAAAAGGTAGTAAGAGAAATGATATGATGTAATTAACAATCTCTAGTTCCAAAAGGACCAAAAACAATAAACAAAGATAACAGTCCACATACGCTGATCAATCATCTTTGTATCATTAGGAATAAATGTGTCGACTGTCATTTCCTGTAAAACGTGTCTGGAATAGGATAGATTTTACCCATAAATGCATATGAATTCCCTTAATCAGTCGGTCCATAATGAAAAGTGCAGCATAAATAGTTGCATCTAAATACTCTTTGAACAGAAAAAGGTGTAATAAAAAATTCTGACCTTCCGTTACGAATATCGAGCACAGCTTCAGCAGTCAACGTGGGTCTTACATAATTGTTCTGTCTAGCAACCAATGCCAATGACAAAAGACTACACAGCCATGAGAAATATAGTCAAGAACATACTAAATAATCCATGGTAAAGAAGCCTTGCATGGAAATGAAGAAGAAAAGGGACAAACAATTAAGAATATGACCAGTCAAGTTCTGCTGCAAAATTGATTCCCTTGAGTAGATGCATTGAGAACTCAAGGATGCGGGACACCAAGTCTCTTGTGATAGCTCTCTCCATGTCTTGAAAAGGATCAGGTAAACGAAAAAGGAATTCAGGAAATTGTCTAATAGAATTCATATACAGATGCATGATTAAACCACAACAATGAGGAACAAATCAACTTAATTTCAACTTCCAAGGGGTGCATATTTTGTGTGCAGAACAGACTTCTTTATATAAGTTTAAAGCAATTATAGCAGTATCCATGGCTTTGTACACTCATTCTACTACTACTGTTTATAAGTTCTTTTAACAAGATACGTGATAGTGATCTGTGATAGTGATCGGGAATTTTCTAAATACCTAGGATTTTATGATATATGTCTCCTAGAAGGCTGTCCAGTTCTCGTGTCTTTGCATTGCGATAGTAGAACCTCTTAACATCACCATCTTCATCAGAGAACTAGAAACATGAGTTCAGAAAAAAGAATTCACAAACTAGACATGCATAATGAAAACCAGAAACATGAGCTTTCTGATGTACGATTGGAAAAAGCATTCACAAACAGGACATGCTTAAAGTATAGCCGGCTTACAGCAAATTCGTAGTCTTGAAGTCCCTCTAAAATGCATTCATCTAGCTTTTCTTCAAAAATGCACATCAAATATCCTATTTGGAAACATTAAAGAAAGTAAGCATGAAGAGACGTACTCAATTTCGATATTTGAGAAATAATAGCTCAGCTTGTTTCAAAAGACACCAGAGCACACTAAACTCAATTATGCCCATAAATATCTTATTTGGAAACATTAATAAGTAAGCACATAAAGAGAGTCAATTTCAACATTTGAGACATGATAGCTCAGCTTGTTTCAAAAGACACCAGAGCACACTAAAAAAACTTTACATTAGCTGTTGTGCTTTTTTCTTCACTACAGTTAATATAAAACAACAATGAATAAATAACAGAAAGACAGAATATTGTCAAGTTTTTCATATAACAAATAAGAAATTTTAGCTATTATGATTTGGCGGAGTGTGCCAAGCCAAGGCTGTAGTGCAAAACCAAAGCGACACACAAAAGACCCCAATAGCAAGCTATTGTGATGAGCCTCTCTCCTTCAAAAATTAGATTAATATCAAGTGGGCCAATGGTCCAATATCAGATATTAAACTGATAAGAACAGATACTACACTTGATCTTAGCCAAAAGGCCGAGAAAGGTATGCTTTTTCTCTTCTTGAGCTTCTGTTTATATAGGCAGTCGCTTCATCTATATGTACTTCAATCAGCCAATGTTTGTGAGTGACTTTTTCCCTTTGTTCTTTCATCTCTTACATTTTGATACCATAAAATTAGAGTAAATTACCATTTGTATCCTTGACGTTTGTTCATTTTAACCACTTGCATCCCTGCGGTTTCAAAATTAGCATTTGCCCCCTAACGTTTCATGTTATCTTCATTTGAGTCTATGTCGTTTTATTTTTATCTCCATTTGATTCCAAATGACTAAAACTGTTAATGTTTCTGTTAAAATTATTATTGAAAAGACTAAATTACCCTTAAATTTTGATAATAACATAAAAAACCTTGTGGGTTCCATCCATTAACATCTTCGTCTTCAAATCACCATCACCACAACCACTCTCATCACCACCACCACAACAGCCCCAACATCACCACCACAACCACCCGGCCGCCACCACAACCACCCGGCCGCCACCACAACACCCCCATCACCATCACCACAACCACCTGGTCACCACCACAACAGTCCTTATCACCATAACCACCCAGTCGCCACCACAACAGCCCCATCACCACTACCACAACCACTTGGTCTCCGCCACAACAGCCCCTATCACCACAACCACCCGATCACCACCATAACAACCCCCATCATCACCACAACAACCACTCGGTCTCCGCCACAATAGCCCCTATCATCACAACCACTCGGTCGGTGGTGGGTGACGGTTGTTGTAGTGGTGAGGGGCTGTTGTGGTGAAGTAGGTTTGTGGTGATGTTTGCAGGTCGAAAAGGTTGGTGGAGTGGGTTGTAGTGTTCATGGTGTTGATGGTTGGTGTCGTCGATGGGTGGTGGGTGGTGGTGTCGATGGGTGGTGGTGGATGTAGAGAAAAGAGGAAGAAGAAGGTTTTGGTGGTGGCATCGATGGGTAGTGAATGACGGTGTCGATGGGTGGTGGTGGATGTAGGTGTGTGTGTTTATGGTGGTCAAAGAAGAAGAAGAAGAGAATGTAGGTGGTCTCACAATTTTTTATTTTTACTTTTAGTTCTTAGGGGCATTTTAGTCTTTTTATAAAAGAATTAACGGAGAAACTAATTGTGTTAGGGTTTTGGATACAAATGGATATAAAAATGAAACGTTAGGGGGTCATTGGCAATTTTGAAACCGTAGGGATGCAAGTGGTTAAAATGAACAAATGTTAGTGATGCAAATGGAAATTTACTTCATAGATTATGTGGATTCATATCTAATAAACTAGCCTTTATATATCATGAACAAATGTTTATTAATGTCAAATAAACTGTAAAATTCATGATTTTTTCATCAATTGATCGACACTTAATCAACAATCCAAATCCGTTTTCTAAAGGTACCTACCTGGCTTGATTCATTCTATAATAGGCATCATCCATAACTTGGGGTAAATCCATCATAAATGTGGTATTGTTAAAGGAAATTTAAGTGGGATGCATACAAATTACACTGCCTCAGCACAAATTATAAAAATACTATTTTGCTAGGAGACCAAATTACTTTTTGTGCTTTGATTTTCTAAGTGCCCTTATCTAGTCGATAATTAAATTTCAGCTATGTTTAACTTATACTAATAACCTCTATTAATAAGCACATCCATATCATAATTATAAATCTTATATGTTGGTTACATACTCAAGAATATCATAGGATTGTAAGAAACTAGATAGGGTTCAAACTGTTTTCTCTAGGTGTGTTTTTTCGTTAAAGGTCCAAAGAAAATCAAACATGGTAAAAAAAACATAACATACCTATTTGATTTATATAAACAACTTGTGGAAGCAATTTGTCTCTAGACATGTAAGGAAGACGTGCAAGCTCCAATGAGGACACCTGCGAAGCAGTGGTGTATCAATTTAGTACAATAGATATACAAAGCTGTTTGATAACTTTGTTTCAAGTTTCAATGTCAACTCAATTAAAACATTTGTAGTCTAAATATTAAGATGGATTCTTAAAAACAATTCGTAACAGAATTAGTGGCACCTCTTCCAAAAATTCTGGCAATTCTTCGTATATTTGCCTCAATTCATCCAGCTGCATTTTTTAATGAAGAAAATTTGTGTCAAGAGAACAGAACACACATGTAAACAAGTAAATGGTGGTTAATGAAGCAACTAAAAATGTCCTAAACCTCTTCACAAAAACCATCTTTCACGGTTGTCTCATAACCTTTGTCTTTACTTCTATTTACATCAATTACACCAATTACCTACAAAAGAATATTAAATCAGAAAATAGTTGTTAAAATGGGAATCATTTATCCATACTTAGAGTAGGAGGTACCAATATATTTTTGTTTCACTGGGATTGAATCTAACTTGAAGCATATCATGATATGAGGGGTCACAAAAGTGAAAATAAGTAGCTAACCAGTTCATATACATAAGCTAAATCCATGGAGATGCATGAAGCAGCCTGTCAAACTTGAACTTCAATTAATAGCCTGCCAACTAAAGCATAGGTATGGAAACAAAAGACTAAAAACTAACATGCTCGTGAATACAATTTAATACCTTCTCAACGATGTTTACACAAAAATAGTTAGCATGTTCCTGAAGATTTTCGGAAATTCCGAGCTCAAATATCTTGTTGATATGTAGAAGTGCAGAAAGGCTCTGCAAGAAGTAGATAACAAAGTCATATTATGTATAAGCAACATAAGTTTTACATGCATGTAATTAATTAACAGCTACAAGAGATACATCAATTAAATTAATTGTGTCTATAATTCATAAAAATAGATCTGCTCCAGAAGCATATTTTGAGCACTATGCAATTTTTTCAGTTAAATGAGTACTGTTAACAGGAACTTTAAAAAGAAGGAAGAAACAAAGAGCAAGACTACCTTCAGAAAGGCAGTCCAATCACCACAGGTACATACTGAACTTGGGGAGTTGAATTTCTTCCATGACAAAGAAATGAAAAAGATGGAGAGATAATTACATGATAAAGACATCCAAGATTCTTAAAACTGCAGAAATATAGCATATGTGCAAAGCAAAATCCAGAAATTTAGGATCACACGCATATATTAGGATTGTAGTATGCTATTATGGTCAACATGATTACATCGAGGTTATACAACAAAATACACCTGCATATCCATCAAAGAAATTAGCATGTGATCAAAGAGAAAAAAGAAGATGGTGTTCACCTTAAGTATGTGGGAAACATCCTTGACAGATTTCAGTGTATCACGTAAATATGTCAAAAGCTCTTCAGATGAAACAAAAAATGATATCTGAATTATTAAAGGAAACAGGATTTGTAGATATGGGATAAAGCACAAAACAATTGAGTACAAGTCATCCTTAGATTTCATATATTATCATACAAATTATAGGATACAATATTAAGACGACTGTTCAAGTTGTCAAGGTCTAGTATGGGCCTGAGAAACCATGCCCTGTTACATAGGAAAAAAACAATTGTCCAGCACCAAGGTGTTAACTTGTAGGTAAAATTATATAATTACTGAAATTAAACTCGGAAAGCCACGTTTACCTTAAAAGGCGTTTACCCATAGGCGTCACACACTAAATTCGAAAACACCAGTTAGATATAAAATTTAAGGGCAAAGCAGGCTAATGAAAATTGCAATTACTGCACCTTGTTCATCATGCCAAAAACAGAAAACCTGCATATAAACATATATTAGCACTTGATTTTCAGACCTAGAAAAGGAAGGAAAAATGATACCCTTCTTTTGCTCTACCAATACCCATGTGGCTTGGATGTTTGTCAGTTTGGAATATCTGCAATGCCTCGTGAGCTGCTGAGTCAACTTTAAGGAACTTGTTTCTGCATATTAAATAGAAAAACTATAACAAAAACCAGTGAATTCTAGCATTCATAAAGAAAATAATATAATCAGATACAATGATATTTGCGAGACAGAATCGATTGCAATTGATACACTCCCACACTCATTCTGTTCAATGGTATCCACGACTCTTTCATTCTCCAATATGGCAAGAAGCCCTCCACTTGCACGAACTTGAACTTCACTCTCAATGTCCATCATAGAACTTAGCTACAGTTACGTAAAAGTCAAAGGAGAAGTCAAACAAAATACAATCCATGTGATTTCATCAACTTATCAAAGATATCACATACATAAAGAAGAGATGGTGTGGGCTGATATAATTTACGATTAAGAAAATGAATTACAAGTCGGTTTAAAACGCCAGTGGTTTAAAGATATGTGTCAAACCAACAGTAAAACTATGGATGAGCGTGAACTTGGCAAAATGATGTGATAACTTACAAAGCAGATTCTTTCTTTGATGTTTAACCCATCATCCATTCCAGTTACCCGAAGATATACTAATCTGTGCTATAAAATTAAAGGAGAAAATATCAAATAAGTAAGTGTGGATTGTATGAAGAATATAACTGAAGAAAATATATACCAATACCCGTGAACTGTTATTATTGGATCCAAATCCTAGCAGTTAGATAAAATTGATACCCATTTACTTGACAAGTTTGTTTGTTTGATGCATTTACATCCAATGCCCCTCAAAGGCAATCATCATAACTACATTTTTGGATGCAACTGAAAATTAGATGGAATTGTTTAATAGAAAACCTTTTCATTGTATACTACACCTGTGCCATGCTTGTTCATAACTAAATATTGAACTCTTCATAAGCTTCACAGCAGGCACCTCACTTGAACCATCTATATCAATGGCGTGAGTGAATACAGAATCACAGGCTTAATATGCATAAAGACTAAAAGGAAACTACGATATTACCATTTTGTTGTAAAGCAGCTAATAGAGCTTCTTCACTTTTGGTACTTGTGTATATGATTAAGGGCTTAACCTGATACTTCACTGAGACATGATAAATAATGATATATACTATTACCATTATGCTGGTTAAACTGAGGTAAGCTGTCTAATTACTTAGCTTAGGGTTAGAATTTAATAATTAAGTGAAAAGAGGTAATAAGATTAACAATCGAAAAGGGGAAAGGCTGCCTCATCCTCCTAATATTGGCTACTGAAAATCCAAATTGGATTGATGAGCAAAAGTATTGTATGTAAGAGGACAAGCAAAAGTATCTCTTACCCATATCGATTAGAGGAAAGCTGGCAGTACCGTCTTCCCAAAGTTCCAGCACATGGAGTTCACGGGTAAGACTATCATAGTAGGAAATTCCAACTCTGACAACATGATTTCCATAAATGAACAAGACTTATGTAAACTTCAATTCAATGATGCGAACGTCATCAAGTAATGGTCTTAGTAGTTGGAGCATATTATTCCTGGTAACTACGAGAAAGCCTAGACTAGAATGAATGCATTACATCACTATAGCGTGATTATGCATTCCATTACCCAAATACTCATATTGTTGCACCTAGAAAGCTTACCTGTGACCATGCATGAGGCATGCCATGTAGACCTGCACCAAAAAACCATATTAAATTATTAATGCCAAACAAGTTCAGGCGTGATATTGTACCATTAAATTTTAGGACAAACAAAAATAGCATACATGTATTATTTCAAAGATGTTTAATATCATAAATGCATATCCTGTTTAACAGTCATGTTAGATTGTTTTTTTGGAGGGAAACGATCCTTATGGTTTTAATCAGTTAATACTTCTTTGTCTTTTTCAATAATCAGAAAGTTATATCAAAACTTTGAAGCATGCTTATTTAGTTTAGAACTTATCTCCGGTTATCAGCAAATCAAACATTAAGAACGCCTAATCACACATCACACCAGGAACGCCTACTAAATCATGGTGATGAATAAACAGAGACGAAGCAGTGAAGAAGTTACACCGCACACTCTATAAATCAAACATCAGCACATCACCAAAACGCCTTATTAATCGTAGTAGTCAATAAATAAGCAAATAAGAATTACAGCGCACAATCTACAGATCAAACATCAGCATCAAAAACGCCTAATTAATCGGAGTAAATAGAATGCATATAATAATCAATTGATAAATCACCAAACAAATACAACAAAAACGAAACAGGTGAGAATTAGGTTACAGAATATGCAAAAGCATGTAAGCAACAGCGTGATCGAATGAACATTACAGTGATTACGAGTAAGAACACACCTGATGCACTGATTCCGTTTCGTCGACTTCCTCCATTGCACCAAGCGATCGTTGGCGTCAAACTGTTATCGAAATAATCGCTGAGGTTTGACGAAGAGCGTGTGTGTGTTTTTGTGTGTGTTTTTGTGTGTGTTTTTGTGTGTGTTTTTGTGTGTGTTTGTGTTTGTGTGTGTGTGTGAGGGATGAAGTGGTACCGTTGGGTTTATAGAGGGAAATCGAGTCGGTGAATTTCTTGTGTATTAATTTTGGCAATGATGCTGGAAAGATACGTCAAAAGATACGCTAGTTTAACCAAATATCTTCTTAACAGCCACCTAATTTTACATTTTTTCACAATCATTCATATCAACAAACTTTATTTTATTTAATCTTATGCTTGTAATATTATATACCACTAGACAAATAGATTATAGATGCCTGATCATTGCATAACCAGCCTCCCCAGATTATAGATGCCTAATCGTTGCATAACCAGCCTCCCCATTCACTCACTCGAGAGACTAAATGGTTCTCTTTTATTGTTTTTTAACTTTTTAATACAATATATATTTATTATTAACCCTTACTAGTAACCCCGTAGTTAAGTTGTGTTCCTGAGTCTCATTTAAAGAGAGAAAAAAAAAGAAGTGGAAGAAAATAAAAACTAGTTGTGTTCCTAAGTTATTTTAATGAAAGGAAATAAAAGGATTGTTAGAAACTTGTGTTCCCGAATTTACTTAAGGAGGAAAATGGAAGGAAGTGGAAGAAAATGGAAGGAAAATAAATGAAAAAATTTATCATTCCAAAATGGAAGGAAATGAAGAAAAAGAAAAAAAGAGAAAAAAAAGAAAAAAAGAGAAGAGAAATAAAGTGAAAAGAAAAAAGTATTTACTTTCTTTTCCGTAAACTCGGAAACACAGTAATTCCAAGGACCTGTCTAAAGTTATCATATGACGGGGCACTTGATGCGCTTGTGAGGGGTAGCTATTATGTGGGCTTGAAACCCACAACCATGTCTTGATGTTTTCAAATTATTTTAAGGATGTTTTAGCCAGAAGATGATGATTGAGTAAAAGGTTGTTTTAAAACTGACCAGATAAGTGGAAAAATATACATTAGATAATGATGTTAGACCGGCTCAAACACAAAATAGTGAGAATCAAACATATTGACGATCAAAATGTCTGACCGGTGTCAGTGGATCAGACATTTTGACCAAGTCAAAATCAAATCAAACAGCCCTTACTTATTAAAAAGTTACAACAAAAACCTAAATTAACACTATCTTGCTACACACGATCATGTAGTTTTATTGATAGTGATAACATCATGTAAGTTGTTTTTTATCTTGTTATTTTCTTATTAAACTTTTATGTTTACTTTTATTTTATCTTCTTTAGTTTGTATTCTTTATATTTTTTTCTCTTTTGTTCTTTCATTATACCATGAGTTTACTTTGTTATTTATTATAGTTAACTGAGCGAGTTTTAAAGTAAAGCTGACAAGTTTTGATCTGTTTATTACACGACTAAACATGTTTAATAAAACCTATAATATTTATTTCATTTAATTTTTATAATTAATTAAAATTAAATTGATAGACTATCATTTCTCATTTTCCGTTTGTAAAAACATTAAAAAAATTATACACATAAATACATAATATATCAGCAGTTAAACAAATCATTTTTATGTTTAATGCATGTGTTACGCACGTCATCATTAACATGTTAAACATGATAAAACCTGTTCTATGAGCTTTATTCTGGACCAGTACAACTTGCAATATCAAAAATGGATTATAACCCAAACCGGTTAAATTTAACCATATTGGTTAAGACCCGACCCGTTTTGTTAACCGATTTGTGCAGCTCTTTTTGGGCTATGGATCCAGCTTATAGCAACCACCACAAGCCCATATATCAATTTGAAACCGAACCCGGTTCAATCTTTCTTCACCCTCCATATCTTCTTCCTCTCTGGCTCCCTGAAGTTTTCTGTGGATAAACCTCTGTGGGCAAAACCTCCGATAACATTCAAAGACCCAAAACTTCACAAAATTGCAGATTAACTGTAGAATCATCCAAACCCCCACTCAAAACATGTCAATTTCAGCATCTTTAGCAGCAACCATGTTCCCGTTATGCAATTCTTCCTCAATTTCGTCTACCCCCAAGCTTTCTGCTCTAGATTTCATTCCAAATGTCTCATCGACCTCCAGAATTCAGTTTCAATCACCTCGGGTGTCGACAACTAGAGTGCTTGCAGCTACTGAAGCTTTGGAAGAAACCCTTGAGGTATGATTCAATTCGACTGGCGTATGTGTTTTTGCCCAATTTGTTTGAATTGATGTGAGATTGTTTGTGGGGTTTGTTTGTTTTGCTAGACTGATGATCCTGAATCGTCGACGGTGACTGTGGGTTCTGATTCTGAAAAGGTACTTTTTGCTGCCTGTGGTTCTTAAATTTGTTTAGTAGAAAATTAAGGGTGTGTCATTATGGACATTCTTATGGTAAATGGTGTATTGTTCGAACTCGTGTGCATGTTTGGTGGTAATCTAGAGGTGGTTAAGAGGAGTAGGGTAAAAGAAAAGAAAAAGAAAAAGAGAAAATTAAGGGTATTAATGTATTATGGATTTGATATAGAATGAAAATAGCATTTTCACAATCTAAATGGTTTAGTTGATTGATTTGCGAGCTTAATTATGCAGAATTTGTGATTAATTCAAGAAAAAAAGTGTATGAAGTTGTAGCAAACAAGGTGCTTGATCACTGTTTCTTGGGTTTAGGAGTTAACAAATGAAATGCTAATGTGTCTAATTTGTTTGATGCAATGGAGTGGAGGAGAATCATATGATGGGATTAGGCCTTTAGTTTTTCAGCACTATAGGGTGTTTGAATGTATGTATGTATTTGCAAAATCCAGATTTTGAGTGTTTGGGTGCTTAACTGCTTATCTGTTATATAGGGTCAAAATGATAAATAATTGGGATGAAATGTCTAGTCTCATACTTTTTGTTAATTCAAATAATATGTTTATCTGATTCTGATAGTTGCCATAATTACTTTGTAAATGTACAGCCACAATCCCCCCTAGATTGTTTTTACATTGCAATCTTCAAAACTTTGGCATTACTGTTCAATTATCAGTAACTGGAGTATCTGGATATGCCATTGTCATAAAATTTCTTGAATTATGTTAAGTAATAATGTAATATTACCATATACCTTTGTCAGACGACCACATTGTAGGTGGTTTCATGCTATTTAAGCATGAAGTTTGAGCATTTGTGATGTGTTGAAGTTGATCATTGTATAAAAGAGCTATAAAACATGTGTGATTGTGTGGTTCAGTGGTACAATATATAGATGAAAGATTGCTACTTATAAAAGAAAAAATAGTTTGTTTCATAAGGGATAAACTGTACTCACAAGATGAAAACAAGTAATGAGGAATGCTTCGTGAAGCAAGAGGCTCTTGTTTTGATCATCCTGTGCATAATGTGATAAGAACCGAAAAGGAAGGCAAGAATAATAGGCTAGTTTTATTCAAAATGATAAAAAGATAGTGGCCCGATTCGAGAGGGGCACGGTCTCCACAAAACAAACAAGACAATAAGAAAATTTTGCATAACCTCCTAGCAATCCTAGCCTATCATTTATACTAATAATTCCTGCCAATCAGATAAATCTTCTTCCTTGAAATCTGCTGATTGCTGAATAAAAGGAGTTAATTGATCCCATCCGAGAGGATTAAGTTTATTTCCAAAAATAGCTTTAAATTCTTTATTTTCAACTTTCCTTTTATATCTTCTTCTAGAATATACTTGTAATGGAGGCTTATCATTACAACCCTCCGGGAAAAACGCCTTGTCCTCAAGGCTGAAATCTGGAAATTGTTCAGCAACGAGGTCATACACTTCCCAAGTAGATTCTTCAATCGGACGATCCTTCCACCATATTAAAATTTCCAGAACCTGTTGACCTGCCTCTTTAACCCAACGGTGGGAAATAACAGATTTAGGTTGTAACATGATTTCCCAATCCTTTGTAATGGGTAGTGTTGTAGTTGGAGCTGTTGGGAAGGAACCTTGCGCAGGTTTAAGCATAGAAATGTGAAAGACTGGATGAATCTTGGCTTCAGGGGGTAATTCTAGCTCATAAGAAACAGAGCTGATGACTTGTTTCACGCGGTAAGGCCCAAAAAATCTAGGCGATAATTTCTCATAGCGTCGCTTAGCTAGAGTTTTTTGGCGGTAAGGCTGGATTTTCAAAAACACATAATCTCCCACTTGAAATTTGATATCGCGACGTTTTTTATTGGCTTGACTACGCATTCGATCTTGAGCCTTTTGGAGATTTTGACGTAGAAGTTTGAGCATGTCATCCCGGTCAATAAGCTGCTGTTCCAGGTCTGCGTTTTTTGTCTCTCCAGCAACATATGGCAGTAGGGCAGGTGGTTCTCGACCGTAGACAATGGAAAACGGGGTGGTGCCGGCTGACGTGTGATATCCGGTGTTGTAGGAATATTCAGCCCATGGTAAAAACATACTCCATTTATGTGGTTGTTCGCTTGCAAAACAGCGGAGGTATGCTTCGAGGCATCGGTTTAAAACTTCGGTTTGGCCATCCGTTTGCGGATGGTAGCTTGTGCTTAGCTTGAGCTTGGTCTGGCTTAACCGAAATAACTCCTGCCAAAAGTTGCTAAGAAAAACCACGTCACGGTCAGAAACGATTGATCGTGGAAAGCCATGCAACCTAATAATTTCCTTACAAAAAGCTGCTGCCACTCCTTTTGCTGTGAACGGATGAGCCAAGCAAATAAAGTGGGAGTATTTACTTAACCGATCGACCACAACTAGGATAGTGTCAAATCGGTTTGACGTGGGTAATCCCACGATGAAATCCATAGAAATGTCCTCCCAAATTTGGTGTGGGATGGGCAGGGGTTGGAGTAGACCAGCCGGAGACAATGTTTGATACTTTTGTTGTTGGCAAGTGACACATTGCTGAACATATTGTCGAACATCCTGTTTCATTTTTGGCCAAAAGTATTGGGTTGACAGCCGCTTGTAGGTTTTCAAGAAACCCCCGTGACCCCCAACTGGCGTATCGTGAGCTTCT
>BJCM01083614.1:0-29519 GCA_018326385.1 Flaveria bidentis | reverse complement strand
AACCATGTCAGTTTTTATGGTCTCTCTTATTACAAGTTTTTAAATGAAATATTTTTATGAAGTCTAAAAGAACTACATAAGGACAATATTGTAGCACATTTTTACAATTACTTAAGTGTCCTTATATTTAAAGCAATCATTATATCAAAACCGATGCTAAACTTTTAGTGTAAAATCAACGATTAGCTTAACTTCTACTACATAGTAACTCGTTTATCAATATCGGTGGTAAATAGTCATCGACTTTGGTTCTAGATAAAAACCTTTCTTTTAGATCCTAAACATAAGTATGGTGCTAGCTCGTTTGGTTAAAGCAATTAGCATTTACATGATGCCATAATAAGACCGTTGCTCACTGGGTATACTTTTTGTGTGTGTGTGTGTTTTTTTTATTTTTTAATTTTTACTTTTTTTACATTTTTTCATTTTTTCATTTTAAATGACCTTTTTTTAATTACTGTATACGAACTTGTGAGACATAATACTAGTTTATCATTGTAAGCACATAACAAATTCGCATGTCTATCAATTAAACAAAACGATTAGACTTTTTTGAAACATGTTCAAACGACACGCGATTTTATGTATAGGCCTTGTTATTTAATACAAAACATCGAATACTTTCTTTCACCATTGATTGCGCCTCAACGAGTTAGTAATTTGCGTAAAGATATCTCTTCTTTTATATCAATAATCATAAACATTAATATTTTCAGCTTCATAACGCCCAGGTTTGTAATTCTTTTTCCATAAGAAATGTTTAACTTATTATAATTAGTAATGCAAATCAAACAACATGTAAAACAACACGCATATCACAACAACTAAAAATAAAAATTCATCCACTTATAAATTTATAACCTATAATAAAAGAAAGTTTTATTAAGACACGTGTAATCATTCAATCATATCAGATAATACGTGTCATCATTTTAGCATATCAAATTACACGTGTCATCATTCTAGCATAATCAACAAATTATTTTATTGCATCTCTCTCATAATAAATATAAAAATTATAAAAATAATTAGTTTGACTTTCCTTTTTAACTAAAATATGTTAAAACAAATATATTTATATTTTTGTTTCTTGTCTCTTTCATATTAAATGAAATTATTGTAAATAAATAAACTAAATTATTAAACATCTAAAATATAAATGTAGTTATTTTAATAATTTATTAATACATATTATATATAAGAGTAATAATTTCTAATTCATTATGTGTTATAACTTTTAAATATTCATTATATTTTTATTTCACTAATTGATAATAACATCTGTAAAATAAAATATTTATAAAATTAATAATTTTAATATATATATATTTATTTTACCCGTGTATTACACGGGATACTGTAAAATAATACAAAAAATTAAAATATATAAAACAAAAGATAAAGATAAAAAAAAGTGAATGCACACGGCACCTTAGAGGGAGAAACGAGAAAAGCGTACACGCGCGTGGGTGCGTCTGCTCATATCTGTCCGCCACGTCAGTCCTTACACGTGGGTCCCTCATCCACCTGCATTACCTTTTTTTCTCTCCTGCCCGAATTGACCGACATTTTTCTTTTTTCCAATCTTGTCCCCGTTTTAAACACCACTGCTTTGTATTGGCTCAAGGGCATCATCGGGAATATGTGCTCCTGCCCGTATTCTACGGGCATCTCTTATAGTATTCCTTTGCCTTTTGCTGGTCTTCGATTCTATCATTTACCGTATCCCTTTTCTGGATACTTACAATTTACCCCCTCCTCTTTTTAGCAAAATACTAAATTTTACTTATTTCTAAACTAAATTAACGTGCCAATTTTTATGCCAATGTTTTGTGAAAAGGTGAGTTGGTAATAGTTAAACTTAGTATATGCATAACTACATTGGCGAACCTTGGAGCAAGTTAGTACTATGAGCTAATGGGTTCTAGTAATCAAAATACAAGGAAAGACTATGCACGTTAGATCCCTCTTTAGATTATTCTAAGCAAAATGTTTAAAATTAAGTCAGATGGTTTTTTTAGTAATAAGTTTTTTTTTTCTGAGAGAGTTGAGGGTTTGGTCCCGACTGAAAAATAAATAAGCAGACCCAATTAAAATAACAACTATCATTCGAATCAGAGTCGCATATCTGCCGTTAAAAATTTTGTCTACCTGTGGTTGTTCTACTAAAGTTAAACAAAAAATATATGGAGAAACAATGTTTGATTGGTTGTTTACCACCCTAACGACAATAGATAGAATAATAATTATGTGATGTGACACATATATAGTTGTTTTTAGTTATGTAGAAATCAATCTTAGTAATATTTTAAAAACAAGCCTTTTTAATTAAAGTTTGCATATATATGTTTATATTGATTTTTAAAAACATCCCCTATAATAATTCCAAAGACACTTTGCTTAGCGGTATCTTATCACGTATTAGAATGATGCGAGTAGTATTTTCCATTAAAAAAAAAGATTAAAACATCATCATAAATAAAACATCTTGATAATTTTACTACAAATTACATAAAAGATTCATCCATGTTTATTCAAATAGCATTTTAATAAAAATCTAGAAACCTAGAAAAGAAACACTCAATCTAACAAATATGATATCTTTTATATGGTGGTGTGTTTGACAATTCTTATAAAGATAGGGTCTACTTGAAAATCACACAATCTACCCAATCTCTCTCTCTATCTCTCTCTAGGTTAGTATAATTCTTTTTTTCAATTAAATTCTAATATTTTTTGGGAGGATTGAACTGGTCATTCTTTTGTGGAGAATTGAAATTTCTTAATCTTTTGTGAGCAGTAGACATAACTAGGTGGTGGTGGGTGCTTTTGAACTGAGATTATACCTGATTACAGCTTGCACTCTCTTTGTGTGTGTCTCTTTGAATCCTTAGCCTTTGTGTGTGATCTGAATCTCCGCTTCACTGTTGCAAAAACCATCAAATTTCCCAATTCTTTTTTGTCATTTTCTGGTAATTTTCAAGATTGGGTGTACAAGATTACGATCTTTCACTAAAAATCCAATCTTTGTGGGGTTTTTTGGGTGGTTTTTTGTTGTATGCAAGTCAAAGTTCATTGCTTTTCTCCTTCAACCATGTGGAGATGAGTTTTTATCCAAGGGTGTGTCACCATCTCCCATATGGTCTTCAGATGGGTCTCGATTATTACATCTGATTTGGGGTTTTGTTGAGAAATTGGGGATTTTGATGATACACACTGGGTTTGATTCTAGGGTTTGTTTTGAAAGATGAAATCTGCTGATGAAAAAGGGGTTGGATCTTGGGATGTTATGGAATCAAAGGGTAAGAAGAAGAATAAGCATAAAGAATGTGATGATATTGGTTTAGATGAAGGTGGGGATGGGGCTACCACTGGATGTTGGAGCAGATGGAAACTTATTGGAAGCTGTATTTCTTCGAGATCTAAAGTTGATACTTCAATCAGTGGCATCAGTACTCACTGTGGTAAGTTCAGTTAATGATTAATCCCTTAAATTTGTTTATGTTTACTTGATGCAAGATTGTTGCTTGAATCTAACTGTTGCTTTTCTAATTGTTTGTTGCATCTTTGCTGGATTTTGATTGCATATAAGTTGATTATATTGTTTGTGTAAAACTCTATTTAAGTGTTGTTTGAAGGTTATTTATCATTTGCCGTATCATGAACTCTTGTGTTTGGTTTATGATAGAATTTAGGCTTTTTCCCTGTTATCTGGGACTTGATTATGGTGATGCTAAATTGAATGATTGATGGAGTTTTTACATTTTGGGGTGTTTTGATGTGTCATTTGAAAAGTGAACATATGCCATTAGCTGTTTGAGTTAAAAATAATCATATTGTTGAATGTTTTGAGTAGTTGGCTAATCTGTTTAAATGTCACCTAATCAATTAGGTGATCAAGTAATCTGTTTCATAATCCTATTGCAAATTGCTAAGTCTTGCAAACTATGGTCTGTTTGTGTGTTTGGCATTCTTCTTAGAGAGTAAATCAGCAAATAATACAAGCAAAGATCAACCGGTAGTTCAAGTAGTGTCATCAACCACCACAAGTACAGGAGAAAGCATTTCATCTACCCAAAAGTTAGAAGATGAGTTGAAAGTGTCTTCCCGCCTTCGGAAATTCGCTTTTAATGATTTAAAAATGGCAACACGAAATTTTAGGCCCGAAAGTCTTCTTGGTGAAGGAGGGTTTGGTTGTGTATTTAAAGGATGGATTGAAGAGAATGGGACTGCACCAGTTAAACCGGGCACAGGGCTCACTGTTGCTGTTAAAACCTTAAATCATGACGGGCTTCAAGGCCATAAAGAGTGGCTGGTTCGACTTTTTCCATCATTTCCGTTTTTACTTATTTTTGTTTCTATTCTTAGTGGTAGCAAGATCGGCAGGTTGGCTTATGAGTCATGATGGGTTCAAATAAATCGGGTTACTTTTGGTACTAGCCAAAGCGGGTCAGGTTGGGTTGACTCCATACAATTTCTTTTACAAATAACTAGTGTGCACAATATATGGTTGCACACTTGCACCATTTTAGTATTTCAAGGTTGATCTAGTTTTTTTAATACAATGATATTAGTTTTATGCATTAAAAATATAGTTTGGGCGACTTTGGGCGTGTTTAATTTTAATCTATTAGTTTAATTTTACCAGTTTGGTCCGTTATAGATAAAACATAAGCCAAATTGACCTGTTTATAAGTAAATTGGTAAAAATTGTGGCCTATCATGTCACTTATTGTTCTGTATAAACCAATGTTATTGGCAGGCAGAAGTTAATTATTTAGGTGATCTCATTCATCCAAATTTGGTTAAGCTGATTGGTTACTGCATTGAAGATGATCAAAGGCTGCTAGCTTATGAGTTCATGCCTCGAGGAAGCTTAGAGAATCATTTGTTTAGAAGTAAGTTGATTGCTCCCTCTTATCGTTATCTTTAACAAACATAAAGTGTTCATGTTTATGGTCAACGTCTAAACTTTAAACTTGGTTATATTCGATCGATTAATGTTTAAATGATTAGTGTTTGAATCTAGAATCTTCTTGTTTAATTTTCTGGTTATGTATAAATAACGAATGTTTGTATGTCATACTCCATTCCATAAAAATTGCAATCTATGACACAACACATTATTTAAAAAGGTGTTGTCAGCTACCCTTTAATTCGTGCAACATGTCGGTGATCTCTGTAATGACTCTTGATTTTGTAGGATCTTTACCTCTACCATGGTCAATTAGAATGAAAATTGCACTTGGGGCTGCAAAGGGGCTCGCCTTTCTTCACGAAGAAGCAAAAAGACCTGTGATTTATCGTGATTTCAAAACCTCCAACATTTTGTTAGATGCAGTATGCAATACCAACTCATCAAACATTTGACTTTTCATGAATTTGCTTTAGTTTTCGGCTTGCTGATATTTCTATTTTCCAGGAATATAATGTGAAGCTTTCTGATTTTGGTCTTGCTAAAGACGGCCCGGAGGGTGATAAAACTCATGTTTCTACTAGAGTCATGGGAACATACGGTTATGCAGCCCCAGAATACGTAATGACAGGTTTGGCTTTTTATCCTTCAACATTTCGCGTTTCTCTTGTAACAGTTGGATAAATTTTGTTCATTTTTTTATAATGCAGGGCATCTCACTGCAAAGAGTGACGTATATAGTTTTGGTGTCGTTTTACTTGAAATGCTGACTGGTAGAAGGTCAATGGACAAAAACCGTCCAAACGGTGAACACAATCTTGTTGAATGGGCTAGACCTCATTTAGGAGAGAGGAGGAGGTTTTATAAGCTAATTGACCCACGGCTTGAGGGTCATTTCTCTATAAAGGGAGCGCAGAAAGCGGCCCAGCTAGCATCGCGTTGCCTGAGCCGGGACCCAAAAGTCAGACCATTCATGAGCGAAGTTGTTGAATCTTTAAAGCCATTGCCAGCTCTAAAGGACATGGCTAGCTCATCATATTACTTCCAGACCATCCAATCTGAACGGGTCGGGTCAAGCCCAAATGGCCGAAACAGGGTCCAAGCTCAAAACGGGTCACTTTCAAGAAACAGGTCACAGCATCCAAGAAGCCTTTCAATATCAAATAGCACGCGTGCATCACCATTTCATCAACAGTCGACTCAAAACTCACCAAAACCAATTGAAAAAAATTAAGGATGGTGTGTTTGGCATACGATGATTATCGATATCTTCTCCTAGTACTGTTATTATTATTTTTTTTTCAAATTTCGAAGATTTAGTTCTAACTGTCCAAGGCAGTATAAGAAACAACAGAAACAGATGTGGAATTTATGTTGTGATGAATTTTAAAAGGGATCATAGGAGTGTAATTTATGAAGAGTTGTGAAGTTGATTTAAAAAGAAGCAGCAGGTTGGTGGGTTATGTTTACGTGTTACACCGGTTTGGTTTTGAATAAAATATATCAAAACGGAAATAAAAACAAGCATGTAGAAACAATACTTTAGTAATTTAAAAATGTAATTTAAAAAATGTTACGTTGTGAAAATTAACGTCATGCAACACCAAAGTGAGTTTAAAATAGAAGCAAAAATGTATTATATTTAAACTAGTTTGGTTTTAAATACATTTTATATCGAAACTTATATAAAGCCATATTATAATAGGATATTTGAAACTTAGATAAATATTATTTTAATACGTTAGACATCTGTGTGTCACACGAGTTGAATCATAAAAATTATATAATAGAGTATATATATATATAATTTTTAATATATGTGATAATCACATATTGATGAAATTATTATATCTAACAAACATATTTAAGTTATAAACAATAGTATAAAAAGACAAACAAATTTATTATTCATAATTATCCATAAACATCTTTATATACATTTTTAAAACTTTTACTTTTAATAATATTTAGCTACAAATTAAATTATATTTCAACAAATTTAAGTCTCGTTAAATTTTTTTTATAAATATTATTTATTGCTAGAAAGAATTTATAAAATATTATCAAATTAGCAATTATTGAGAACTTTTTTTGAAATCAAAATCTTTACCAAAAATTATACATTTAATGTGATGAATACATGCAAACAATACTAGGTTGAGCCTAGGTGCAGATAATATGAACATGCTAAAAAATATTATTGATAGTTAGTTCGCTTTATTAATGTAGATAGAAAAACAGATAAAGATACATGTTGGGGCAACTAGAGTTTATAAGCATGTGTCGGTATATGGAACTTGTAAACACTATGTTATGGAAATAAGTGTTAAAACACGAAAACAAGTGTAAATAAAAAAAAACTACAAATATATTATTTTTCCTTTCTAATTTTTGATAATATTCATATAGATACGTAGACCAAAGTGCCGTTAAAAAATAGATACGTAGACCAAATAGATATATTGCGACAATACTTTTAGAACTTAAAATTATACATATTAATTTTTTAAATTATAAGAGAAATAAATATATTGTTTTTAAATAGATTATAATGATTAACATACTAAGAAAATAAATTAATACAAAACTTAAATAAAATTTTCAAATAATAAAAAACTAAAAAAGAAAACCCTTAATAATAAACTTGTATTTAAAAAAGAGCTCTTAAGGACTTTTAAATTACTTACCATTCGTATTCGTTTGGTTACCCTTTTAATATATATGTATTGAGCATTTAAAAATTTTCAAGATGATAATCAACCCAAATCAACAAATATCTCATGAACAGCAACAGATCCATCGTTACAATAAGACCAAAATGAATGAAATTTTTGCATGGCAGTTAAGTCCTTAACTGGAAAATCAACATCAGGTCATCAACCAAACTTTATTTCTTTGCCAAGATCAAGGTAAACTCTGTCTAGTGTTTCAAGGCTTCAAAACTAGGGCCAATCCAACCTTGGCACTCTTCTCAATTGCCCTAGTGTCCACTTCTCCTGATATGGTCAACACGGATTTCGGCCGCCATTCATGCTGCAGAAGAGCACTTGCTATGCCAGCATTGTTCACCCGAGCCTTGACTGTGGTCAACAGGTCGAGTGAATGCTGCGTCCCGATTGTCAAAGAGTTCTCGTTGCTAGAGAACCCGTGGCTCAACTCTGCACCAACTGCTGTGTTGGTCAATGGGCTAACTGTATGGTAGTAGGAAGCAGTTAGGGTGTCTGCTTTATCATTCCTGTAACAATCACATAGTATTTTTCAGATATCATGATGCCAGAAACTAGTTTTAAGATAACTGCTTGGGTATTTCGTCAACTGCTTACAGAATGAGGGATGCAATAAGGTCAGAAGTTGTGAAGCTCAGGGCTGCATTATATTTAGTGAAATTGCCAGTAGCCGTATCAAAACAAACATCAGTCCCAAGTGCAACTGTGTTGTTTCCGGCAACCCCAGAAAAGTTGACCAAGGGGCTAGCAGTCAAACCTATACTGGTACTGATTCCTGCATACTCGTGCAGGTATTGAAGTTCAACCTGTAACCAACCAAACTTTCATGAGACTTGATGATTCTCATGTAAAATACACAAGTGTTGAGGGTTTTTAATAGATACCTTGCCAGATCTCTGATCAGGAACAACAAAACTGAAGATGGTTTTCAGTCCAGGTGCAGGTTCATCAATTGTGATGGTGGTGAATAGCTATATAATTGTCATAGTCAGCCGGATAGTTAAAATATAAAAGCAATCAAATATACGAGTGTTACGTACCTTTGAGTTGGTGTCCACTTTCACATCAGTTGTGATGTTTTTGTTGATCAGTTTAGTGCTGACATCTGCCAAAAACAACTCACCTTTCTTGGCTCCTGATGAGGTAATGGCCTGAAATATAGAGGATATTAGAAACACAGGCAGGCAAAATGACAACTATGCTAAACCTACAAGCACCAAAGCAGAAAGCGATATCAAAAACTTAAGAAGTTTTCCTACTTCCAAGAATCGATACAACCTCAGGTATTGGTTTATATAATCTGCATCCTTGATTTATTAATGTCCATTCAAGAGGGAAACCAGTTATAAAAACCGTTTACAACTTTCTAGAATAAGCTTTAATTTTTTTTTGACTGACAAACAAATACACTCTCTACTCTACATCTACTTTACTCCTAATCACCACATATTGGTTTCAAAGTACACCACTATACCATTAGGATATCCTATCCTGTTGGGGATGGATAAGCTATAAATGATCTGTGCATACAGAACTACAGTGGAAAACCTAAGCAATGGAGTCACTGGGACACTTGGTATATGCATCCATTAAACGGATGAAAAATCAGCCTTAAGCAATACACTGAGAAGTGTAGTGTTAACTCTAAGAATACAACTTTTGGAGATACTTCTCCATGAAACTGCAATTGTCCACCACAATTGAAGAACCATTAAAGTTGTAACAATGCTATAAGCAGACAAGATCGTTTACAAACTCCAATGCACAGTTTAAGAGATAGAAAACATAGGCAAATCACTCAAATGTACAAAATCGTTACTATCAATTCTAATTTTGCAAGTTACCATTCAACTTAATAATGATAGACCTAATACTTGGATTCATTTCCCCTTTTTTTAAGTTTCTTCTTCCCAAAGAAACAACGACCTATCACATAACAAATCAGAAACAATATCCATACTCCATACACAAACAATATTCATATAATCATATGCATATCTATAAGAAGAGAGAGAGCTTACAACTCCGTTGGCGGTATAGGTAGTGAGAGTGAACTTATGGTCGCTCAGGTAATCCTTGTACAGAAGATCTGAAATCACCGATTCTATAATCAACAATTGCAAAATAACACACACACACACACACACACACTCGTTTCACATACGCAAAATCGGAAACAGGATAAAACGATGCAAAATCCCCAAACTTTTCACAAGAGTTACAAAAACGAAATCAAAACACCACATCAACACCAATCAAGCACACAACGAAACCGAATCGAATCACACAGAACACGATTCATATAAACTGATTGATAATCATAATCTATGTGAAACCACAAATGAAAAGGGGCAAAATCGATGAATTACCTCTGGCTTTTTTGCCGATATCGGGATAGAGCCCTGGACCTTTCCCCATTTGTGTTCTAGTTTGAGAAACGTGAGAAAGAGAGAAAGAGATGATGATGATCGATAGTTTGTGTGGATTTCAAAGACAACGAAGCCGATTAAATTGAATCGTAAGGGGTTGTTGCTACCTACGTGTTTTTTCTTCTCAATCGGACTTTCTAGACCGTTGATCATGATCGGTTTAAGAACTTGTTGATTTTCAGCCGTTGATTGTCATAAAGTCAAGAAAAAGCCATTTGTATTTGTATTATATTAGATCATTTTGTTACATATTGATAGCAAAATATATAAATATTTAATAAAAAATCTTGCAGTGATGTTTAACTCAAGTGATTAATATATAATACATAAGTTTTATATTCGAGTTTTACTTAGAGTAAAAATACTTAAACTTGAGTCAATGAGTTTTTCAGTTGAAAATTTACTCCTGATTAAGTTAAAGGTGTGGTTTTAACCAATGTTTTGGAAACCGGATCGGACTGGCCGGTCCGACCGGTTTGACTGGGGATTGGTCCGGTCTACTATGGTTCGGTTTTAAAGGGTCGAACTGGTGGTCAGACCGGAAAACCGGACCGGTTCCGACCGGTTTTTATTTTTATTTTTTCTAATTTTAAAGGGTAAAAACATGATGTTAAACCATAAATTAATACGTTAGATATACAAATATAGTTAAATTTTATATATAACTATAAAATACGTATATAAATCATATATAAATTACTTATATTGAAAATAAAGCGTAATGAAAAAAACTGGATTCAAATCTTATAAAATACTAACAGTGATATTTAAGAGTAAAATAATCTTGAAGAAAATTATTTACAAAGCATTATTACGTTTTGAAATAATTGTTGATTTAATTATATGTAATTACAAGGTCATTGTTCTCTGTATTATCTATGCATGTGCGCATTTCTAGGAAATAATAAATTTATTTTTTGGACAGATTTTTTTTTCTGGCAAGGTGCCAAACGTATAAGGAATATGCTACTTTCCACCTACCGGGTGGAAAAGAACAAGAGAAGAATATGTCTAGCATGATGTGGAAACTACAATGTGCACCAAAAGCCCCAAACAAAGTTTGATTATTTATAGAACTAGTATATGTACTCGGCATGTTGCGGGCGGAACAATGAAAAAAACATTTTAGGGAGAGACGTAACATTAATGTATTAAATTAACGATATCAAAAGTTTAAATATCAAAACGTGAGTGTATCTTCACATTAAACGTCGGGAATTAGAACCGGATAATATATTTAGATTGATAGTTAGAATACTATCTTCACATACAAAAAATTGCGGTGTGTACGGTTGGCGGGGGCGGTGCTAATGCTCACCGTGGCCTCATGGCGCATGCGCCGCGGCCCTAAGAAGACTTCAAAAATACTATATTCAAAGATTTTATTTTAAACATTATATATATATATATATATATATTTACAATTTGAGGTTAATTTAAGAAAAAAAACTTTAAAAAAAATATGCATAAGCACTTGTGCATGGAGAGGTTAAAAATTCATTTTTTTAGTCTCAAAAGTCAAAAGCCGTTCAGGTCAAGGGACGGTGACAAAAATCTCTTTAGTAACACATGCATCTTTACTTTCCATGCTGATGCCGCTTGTACCTTCCGCATAAACACAAGTACTGTTAGCATACACAATTTACATCATTGCGATGAACAACCTAATACAAACGACGAGCAAACTACGAGTTCAAGGTTTAAGAGATGGGACGAGAATGGCAATAATCTCTTCGTGCTCTAGAACATGGTGTTTTCAAAAAAGAAGATGACACGTTGATCAGGATTCAAAAGGAGCAAATGTAAACCTACAATCTACATCCACTAGCTTATATGTCATCATTGACAAAAACCCTTGGTGCCCACCAGAACTTTTTATCCTTTTGTTTAAACAAGCACACTTGACACTTGATTCAGCTCATCGTCGCATTAAGCCCAGATTCACGGATATAGTCTAGTTTTAAGTAAAAGCCTATCTGTTTATACTTACACTTCAACCCACATGAAATAGTTTTAGTGAACCAGAATTAGTAACTTAATACAAATCACATGTTTGACCTTGAATTAAAAATAGTCGTATATTTCAACAATTTCTGCATATTATACGAGGCTTTATTGCCTTTTAAATGAAGCTCTAGCAAATCTTTATGCTAATAAATAAAAATAAATCCGGACGGACACTTATCAACATTCTAGATCATCTAATAATTGGTTTTTTCCCGCTTTTCTTTTCTCTTAATTATGAATACTATAATAGTTTTTTATTAATTAATAAATATCCATAATTAAAATTTCATATATGTTAACTTTAAAATTTTAAATGTGTAATACATGGGTTTATTCAATCCGTATATTACAAACTATTTAAAACGTAACTTTTTAGTTTATAAACCATGTAACAGTAATTTTATTTTACCCGTGTATTACACGGGATTGTAACCTAGTACTCTAATGAATGAAGAAAAGATAACCTCATCTCTTCCAAGTCTTGATGTTACTTGCAACCATGAAGATGGTTGATTAGGCGTGAGTAATCAGGTTGTGATTTAATCATTCTAATCATAATCTAATGATGTGTAGAGAAAAGTTAGTAGACCGATGAGAAAAAAAGTCTTTTATTTATAGTGAAACTTGTGTGATAAAATGTAACGGTAAAAAAAGTTGACTTTTGAGAGGTTACCATTTAATGACTTGTAATCGAGTTATCATTGAGAGTCTCTTATGTAACCAGTTTTATTTTTATTTTATTTTCTTCATATATTTAGGTTAAATAATGTAGTGGGATAGAGAAGTTGAAAACAAAACAAAGGTTGACACAATGGTTGTTCGTAATATAAGTTGTTAAGGAACAACTTATAAAGTAAGTTTTTAAAAGCTACATTTAGTCAGACGACATATCCCACTTTTATACTTCTTATTATACATGTTTATAAACACATAATTCCATTTGTAAAACTAAGGTGACGAAACACATAGTATATCCCATTAATACCAAATAAATCACATAGTGGGTGTTTGTGAGTGCTTATTTTTATCAACTTTTAACTTTTTAATTTTTGAAAAGTTAAAAAATCATTTTATAATGTTTGACAATATGATTGTTGTGAGTAAATAAGTTACTAAGTCATTACATACTAACTTATTAACTTATTGAAAAATCAATAAGTTGGTTTACATACTCATAGTATATTCCACTAATGTCAAATAAGACACATAGATATTCCACTAATGCCAAATTAGTATGTAATATATTTTGTAAGTTATTTTTAGTCGGGTTTAGAATCACATTGTTATGGTATTGTATAAAGCACAATTGGCAATGTCAGCGGCTTGCCACCGTCTAAGGTAACCCTCAACTTTGACATATTTTTTAACTTAAAACTCTTAACTTTCTAAAATTTCACATCGATATGCATACTACATATAAGACACACTTTTATCCTATTAATTTTTTAAGTTTTATCTTTATTCAATAACTTTCATTTAATTAGTTCAAACCTAATTTGTGGCCTATTTAATTTCTTTTCTAGTGTCCTAGTATAACATTCGCTTAAAAATAAGGTTGCCTTTTAGAGTATGATATATTTTTTTTTTAAAAATCATAGGTCATATTGATTATGTTTTGTATCTATGTTCGATCTCCACAAGTAATTCACTACAACTTCAATTCTTTCCTTTATGTACTTTACCTCGTTAGTGTTATCATCGTAACGTATGTAACGAAACTCACACCATCTTCGCATCGCAACGTATGTAACGAAACTCACACCATCTTCGCATCGCAACGTATGTAACGAAACTCACACCATCTTCGCATCGCAACCTTTAATCATTAAATTTGATATTATCACCAAACCAATAACATATTTTGCATTTCACAAGAGAACCAACCAACATTGTTTAAAACGAAGCGCACATCTAATAAAAACTATAATTAATAACCAAATAAATTTTAAAAAAAGAAAGAAATATTAAACAAAAATAGGCAAACAGTGGTAAAAACAAATTTAACCACTTACTTTATAAGTTATAACAGTTTCCTCTTTGACCATGCTTTACTCAAATGCATGATTGATGATACGGAGACTAACATACTCCTCTCCCCCCATCTCCCTCTCTGTTCTTCAATCTAACCCTAAATCCTTCATATCTGCAATTAAAATCTAAAAATCACACACAGTTTCTTCTTCAATTGAACGCTAATGGCTACTGGAAGCAACCGTGAGCCAAAAGAAGGATCCCCATCTTTCTTCAAGGTCATTCGTTACCCATCGGCCCCTCATCTGGTAATCTTCAATCCCCTTATTACAATCCATTTACGTGTACACATGAATCGATCAATTCGCAATTTTGTTTGCAGCCGTTGCCAATAGCTTTTGTGAAAACGTATTTGGAGAAAATCCCTAAAAACCCCACAATCGTAAGTGCAACAGGGGGGTATTCATGGCGGTTGAAGTTCGTAAAGATCGGTGAAGAGTACTGTTTCGCTCATGGGTGGGAGAATTTGGCGAAAGATGCTGAATTGTGTAGTAGGGATATCGTTATATTTTGGTTGATTGATCCTTTAACGTTTGTTGTTACGTTTCTTGGTGCCAATGGATGTGAAAAGGATCTACTATCCAAAAAAACCAGTTGGGTTCTCTCTGTTTATATGTAACTTATACGAATTCTGTGGATTTGTTAATAATTGATCAAGATTTTGCAGATGATGATGGTGTTAAGGATGATGGTCAAATTGAGGGTGATAATGTTGGTGAATGCCATGATGATGATGTGGCTGATGATGATGGTGGTGGTGGTGATAATGGGGTTATGGCAGAAGAGAATCTTTGTTTTCAGAAGGTCTATTCATGGAAAACCAACAAATATCACATGGTAATACTTCTAAATTCAACTGAATAATCCATCAAATCAAATAATAATGTTAAAATGCTTGTACCTTGTTCTGCCAAATTTGTACCTTTCTGTAAGTTGCATCAACTTAGGTGCCAGTAAAATTCATTAATGTCATAAGATGGTTTTGTCTCGTTTTATTATTATCAGGTTAATTAACTAATTAATAAAATGAAAAGTTTTGACCAAATTTATTTCTAAGATGGACACATAGGTTGGTCCAGCTTTTATCCAGTGGATTTATCGGATAAATTAGTCCGTAAGTTGGGAAGCTGACTAAACTTTTAGTCTGTTTATCAGTAAAAAGTCTTTTAATTGAACAAATAAGCCAGTTTGGTATGTATATGTCCAGTTGACTTATTAGCATACAAGTTGAGGCATCGGTTGAACCTGTTTAGCTGGCAAGTTCAAAATAAAGTTCTCTGATCAGTTGGTTTCTTAAATATTTATAATCATAGGCTGAATAATGATTTTCCATTTATTCGAATTTGTCTATTCTAGTAATTTCACCCCGTAATTGTCTTAGAGGGAGGTTCAGGTTCAAACCCAACAATGGTGTAATATGATGTAATTTAGTAGTAGTAGAATAGGTTTGCCATAAAAAGAATATTTTTTTTGTAAATTTATAACTCCATCAGTTGTACATTATGCAATGAAAGTTGTACAATGCCTTATTACTCTAGATCATCATGTCATCCATAGGAAAAAAAGCCTAGCTTTTATCACTTTCTTTTATGTAAGCACTGTATGTTATATATATTCCATGTGATGTGCATGTATGCATATATGTATGTAAGCACTGTATGTTATATATGCCATGTGTGTGCGTATCAATAATTGAATTCTTTTGCTGTGGGTTTTAGTCTTTGCCTGTTAAATTCGTGAAGGCTGCGGGACTAGAACATCAAGAAAGCATACAGTTAAGGGATTATGATGGTAATGAATGGGATATGGGGATCAATGCAGAGCGATATGCGAGAACCAAATACAGCATGTCGAAAGGATGGGCAAAGTTCAGTAGGTATCACAAGTTAGCAGATGGTGATGTATGCACATTCACCTTCAACAAGAAACAAGGTGTAATGAATCTAACTCAAGTGTTCAGGAGCAAAACACCAATTAAACAAGAAACTGATCCCATGGAGGAGGACAACAGAAACAAGGGAAGGCGCGGTGATAATGTTGGGATTAAAGACGATTGGTCGCCAAATGAGAAACCTTGTGACCGTGGCGGTCTAGGTGGTGGTTCAACGGTTAAGGGTGAATATGAGTCTTGCTCTGAGATGGAAGCTGTGAAGAGAAAGAAGGGAAAGACGCTGGTGAGTAGTTTTGCGGATGTTAAAATTGAAGATGGATTAGATGCCGAGATGGCGGTAGGGGAAAGAGAGAGGGGAACGCCGCCGGTTGTGAAGCCTAGTGGCGGCGGTGATGGTGTGTTTAGAAGCAAGCATGTTGTTTACTTCTAACTTGAAATTGTGCATGTCTGATGATGGTTGTAGGTTCAAAACTGTTAGGAGCTTTAGCTATTTTTTTTTAATTTACTCTTTTGACATAACGGATGCTGCAGTCCGGTTCGATAACGAGTCCTAATATGTTCCGACTAATATTGCTCTAGTTAGAATATCATTATAAAATATGTATATATATTCGCTTAATATTAAGACTTCTAAATTAAAATGAATTCAGCTTTAAATGAGTGATTAGATAATGAGCGTTAACATGTTCTAACTAAGAGACTGTTTGATTTTGGCTGACCCGGCTGACTGACTGACTCGTCAGTCGGTCAGCGTGTTTGATATGGTTGTGTAGTGTTCTGACGGGGTATGTAGGTGTTGATCCAGACCTTAAAATTAAAACATGCTGAAAAGGGGTACTACCCCTCGGCCAAACCTCCACCCATCGGCGACCCCGTTTGTATATTTGAAGAAAGTTCAAGAATAGAATTGGGGATTTGAAAATGCGATCAAACATTCAAGTTTTAATCAGATGTAGATGCGAACTTTTAACTGGATCTGACTCAATCAAATAATATTGAGTCAGCTGTATTAAACAACCTCTAAAACAGTTCGAGTCAAAACTAGTATTTTAAAATAAATAAAAAATATAAATTTGGTCGATGCCATATATTAATCAAAATGAAAATGAATTCACCTTTCAATAAGAAATTTAATAAAATGTACTAAAATGAATCCAAATATGATGTTTCTTCCTTTCTCAAATCTATAACATATAATAAAAGAATGTTTTATTAAAACACGTGTTATCATTCTAACATATTAAATGACACGTGTTATCATTCTAGCATATCAAAAAACATTTTCCCGTCTTTCTCTCATAATAAATACAAAAACTATAAAAACAATTAATTTGACTTTCTTTTTTAACTAAAATATATTTTAAAAAATATTTATATTTATGTTTATTTTCTATCTCATATTAAATGATAATTATTGTAAATAAGTAAACTAAACTATTAAACGTTTAAAATATAGATGTAGTTATTTTAATAATTTATTAATACATATTAAATATAGATTAATAATTTTAATTCATTATGTGTTATAACTTTTAAATATTCATTATATTTTTATTTATCAATGAATAATAACATTTAGAAAATAAAATATTCATAAAACTAATGTTTTTAATATATTTTATTTATTTCACCCATGTAATACATAAGCTTTAACCTAATACATTCATATATAGCATCAAAAGTTTAAAAAAACTATATTTAAATTCGGCCAACCACCACATCAATATGTGAAGACTCTATTACCTGGAATGACGGATTTAACACCTAGATTCATCTTAATATACATAGTTACTATCGTCATAACATACGTATCAATCTTTTTTAAAATATAGGTTTTTGCTATTCACACAGGTAAACAAGCCTAGTTATTTATGTGTTCGAGTGCATATAATCACTATATTTGAATATAACAAATACGAAAAAGTAAAATTATACTATTTATAAAATAATAAAAGCTAGAAAAAAATAGAAGTTTGCTTTCCTATTAATTTAAATATTTAAAATTAAGAGTGAAATATTCTAACATAAAAACACCTTCAAGTTTTATATAATTACACCAAAGCACCTTTTGGTTATTTCAGTTTTCCCAGAGGGTGTGTGGGACCTTGTATACGTTTTTGTGGTCACAATCTAGTGTCTAGTCGACATGGCTGGAAAGCTCTTTCCTGATTTGCATAAATCCAAAAGTTGCAAGATATTTTCAGAAGGCTTACTTATACCTAAAATCAAGCTACTTACGATCTTTTCGTATATAAAGATATTTAAAAACGTGTTTTTTAAACCATTTTTAACATTGATATCTTTGTCATGTATCACTTTCCTCTACTACCAAAATTTCAATTACACAACAATTTTGACAATTTTTATCAAACTTATATGAATTGGGGTGGCAATTTTTACACCATCAAAACACAATACAGGCTAACCTGGATATAATTTATTTAATAAATAAGTTAATTGTTAATCAGTTTAAGGGTTTTATAAAGTTATTGTGCAGAATAACGTTATGTGAGAACCATTAATGTTTGTAGTTTTGATGTTACAACCATTAATGTTCATCTTGAAATTTTAATTTATTCTTCAATTGTAACAATTTTATATCTTACTTCTACCTATTCTCTAATATTTTTTATTCAACGTCCACTTATAAAAAAATTATTTGAATTGTAGAAAACAATTGTTTAAATATTCTAAAATGAATATTAAATGGTTCCACTCAAGAAATAACTTGAACATATACCAAATTTAATTTCTAAACATGTTGCAACAACAACAATAAATATACAATGGACGCTCTTACATGAATCTTGGAAAATGATTTTGAAAAACTAATTTTGTACTAAGCGATTAAGAAGTTGATTGGTAATATATTTTTAATTATTATGTTAAAATGCTACATCTAGATCAATTAGAAAGTAAAATGTATTTGATTCATTGAAAAATCACTTTCTAAAAACTCTTAAAACTTTTTAAATAAAATAAAACATATTCTTTGAAACAGCGTCAAACATTACCGTTTAAAAGAAATAATTTTCAGGAAACATAATAAAATAATAAATAATTCAGAGAATAAGAGTTGAACCAACATTAACAGAAGCATCACCGCCAGCAAAATATCAACTCTCTGTCTCTCGCTCTTCTTCTTCTTCTTCTTCTTCTCTAATGGCAACAGTTCCTCTTGGGGCTCATCTCCACCATTGTTGTCGCTTCGAAAACCCTAAATTCCCCATAGATTTCAAAAAATCTAAGCACTATTCTCTGTGTTACAGTACTATAAGGACTTCTATGCTAAAGAATGGCGCCAAAAGCTGCCACTTCAGACCGAATTATGATTCTAGGGTTCTGAACACCACCGTTAGAGCTTCGGCGAATAGTTCCGGCTCTGATACAGCTCTCCTTGATGCTGCCGTCTCCGATGACGTCATATTCCGACAGACATTTCCGTTGCAACGCATCCGTAAGGTTCGATCAAATCTAACTTTGTGCATGTGTGGATATATGATTATGTAGTTGGATTAGCTTAGGGGAAGGCTAAATTGGAGGATGATAAGATGATTAGATGAAGCAGTTGAAATGCATTGTAGTATTTGTGTTGTTTAATTGATTAGAAGTAGTTTTTAGCAAGTGATGACTTTCAATTGCTGAATATTGAATTTACATTCCGAAAGAAATAAACAAAATTACTATGATCCTGGAAGTCAATTAAGTATTCGAAGTTCATATGGACTTGATCGCTAACGATTTTATTAAAATGAGAATAAAATCAAACAAGATATTAGCTCAAGGGTGTGGCACAGAGCCACAAAATCGCCTTCTTAATTTCGTGAGGATAAAAGGGGCATACAAGGACTAAGGGACATGAGATTAACACTTAGCACAGTTTTAGTTCAGGGATCAATTTGTAAGTTTTATGTTGGTAATTTGTTTTCTGTACTGTTATCTGTCTAGATCACTATATATATGAGGCCTTGCACAAGTTTTTAGTTCTAGAAACTTGCTCCATAATCTTTGTATAACCCCAAGTTAACAGCGCAAATGCCTATGTTCATATCTTCTTATAAGTACAATATCAGTTGTGTTTCTTCTTGTATACAACTTGTATGCTTAGGTGTTGTTGAGGTGCTAATGGTTGAGTATCACTGATAGGTGGAAGGAAAGATAATAATCAGATTAGATGCTGGTGAGGATAAGGAAAATTGGCAGCTGACTGTAGGCTGTAACCTTCCAGGAAAATGGGTTCTTCATTGGGGAGTTAATTATGTCAACGACATTGGAAGGTTTGATTGACCGTTGTTTCAATATTTTGAACAACCTCATAGCAACATTTTACAGATGCATATATGAATATATATGTATGTGAATATATTAAATTTTAAGAACCATGGCTTTGATGTAATGAAAGTTGAAATATGATTATCATGCAGATCAAACTTTTTCTCCATCTATTTTGATCTCAAATATCATCTCTTTTCAAGCATGTTATCCTATGTGATATGGAAATGATACAATAATTAGTCAATTCATATTTGGACTAACTAGATAAATGCAAGTGGGCTAGAAAAGAACTAATTTTAGAACAGGCTCAACTTTCGCTCTGTTTAGAGTTACGGACCCGTAAGATATTGACTGAAATGTCTCAAGTCTCAACAAGCAGGATGTTTGAACAAACTGCCATAATGTATGCCCAGCTCTTGGGGCCAAAATTTCATCTTCTAGAGCTCCATTTATGTATTTCTAATTTCTCCCCGAATTTTCCTATCTGATTTGTTTCTACTTCATTGTAAAAACACGTGAATTGTGGGTCCTATAAATAATAAATTTAAATGTTTATTTAGTTGTTTGATTTTTTTTTCTGTGTACTCAATTGTAGTGTTCTAAAATATGCATTAAAGTGTTCTGATGTATTGGTTTAAGCATTTAGAAGTATATTATTTTTTACTTTTTAGTGTCTCTGATATAATCTGTGGTTCCAGTCTGTCACATGTTTCAAGAACATGTTCAATTATGATCTTCATTATTTTGATCTCAAATCTTATATTTTGTTGCTTAATGCTTGTAGTGAATGGGATCAACCTCCTGTTGAGATGAGACCCTTGGACTCTACTACCATAAAGGTATCTAATTCTTCAATTTTATTATGATCAAAGGAACTTTAATGTTTTTTGGTGGAATACTTACAGTTTTATATCAAATCTTTCAGGACTATGCAATTGAGACCCCTTTGACAAAATCATCAACAATAGAAGAAGCAGATTCAGTTTACGAAGTGAAGATTGCTATTAACACTAAAAGTTCAATTGCAGCTATAAATTTTGTATTAAAGGTACCAGTTGAAGTTGTTTACACCTTTAAGGAATTCCGTTTCTCTTTGCAATTATTTAACTTCTAATGATTTAGGACGATGAAACTGGATCTTGGTATCAATACAGAGGGAGGGATTTTAAGGTGCCCCTTGTCAATTTCTCAGATGTTGACAATGCTGTAGGAAATAAACAGGGGTTTGCGGTATGGCCAGGTTGGATCATACTTTTATTTGTTAACCATCATTTTAATCATCTACAACATAAAACAAGCTGGTTAACAACTCCGTTCCTTCAGGGGGGTTTTCTAGCATGATGGTCCAATCAGAAGAGACACATTCCGAAGATGAGAATAAAAGTGGCAACTCTAAAGAATCTGTTAAAAGTTTCTATGAAGAACATCCAATTGTACAAGAAACTGTGGTTGAGAACTCCATGAATGTTTCCATACAAAGATGTGCAACAACATCCAATTATCTTGTAAATATAGAAACAGATATCCCAAATGATGTTATTGTTCATTGGGGAATCTCAAAGGATGAGAGTAAAAGGTGGGAAATTCCCTCTGGACCTAATCCAGCTAATACATACTTATTTAAAAATAAAGCTTTGCGTACACCATTGCAGCAAAAAGAAGATGGGAATGGCTGCTATGGAGTATTTCCATTACATGAAGAAACAACTGGTTTTCTTTTTGTTTTGAAACTTAATGATAACACATGGATTAATTATATGGGAGATGATTTTTACATACTGATTCCAAAGGAAAATAAACCAGATAGGAAAGTGGATGAAGAAGATACTGCATACACTGATGAGATAATCAATGAAATTAGACATCTGGTAAGTGGAATATCATCTGAAGCGAACCGAAAAACAAAAAGTAAGGAAGCACAAGAAACAATTCTTCAAGAGATTGAAAAGCTAGCCGCAGAAGCTTATGGTATTTTCAGAAGCTCTGTTCAAGCTTTACCAGAGATCACAGAGGAAGTTGTGGATGTTGAATCAACAGTAAAGATAAGATCAGCTACTGGTACAGGCTTTGAAATTTTGTTTCAGGGTTTTAATTGGGAGTCTAATAAATCTGGAAAATGGTATATGGAATTAGAAGAAAAGGCTGCTGAGTTGGCATCACTAGGGTTCACAGTTGTTTGGTTGCCCCCACCAACAGAGTCCATCTCACCTGAAGGCTACATGCCAAGGGATCTTTATAATTTGAACTCTAGGTACTTATATACATATGCATTATAATTCATAGGAACAATCTTATAATGTAATAGATTGATAATTGACATGTGTTGATCAGGTATGGAAATGCTGATGAATTGAAATCCTTAGTGAAGAAATTCCATCAAGTTGGTATAAGGGTTTTAGGGGATGCTGTCATAAATCATCGCTGTGCACATTATCAGAATCAAAATGGTATATGGAACATTTTTGGTGGTTTATTAAACTGGGACGATCGTGCAGTTGTTGGTGATGATCCCCATTTTCAGGTATTGATTTTTGAAAGTTCTCTTATATTTTGATGATGGTGTTGTTGAACATTCTTGAAGTTTATTTCGGTTTTGTTGTAGGGCCGAGGAAATAAGAGTAGTGGAGATAACTTCCATGCTGCCCCAAACATTGATCATTCACAAGAGTTTGTGAGGAAAGATCTTAGTGAATGGTTATGCTGGCTTAGGTTGGTCATTCTCACCATAATCATACTTTCTTGCTTTTATGCATAAGTTCCTATTTTAAAAACCTTTTTTTTCCTTGCAGGAGAGAGATTGGATATGATGGATGGAGGCTTGATTATGTACGAGGATTTTGGGGTGGTTATGTAAAGGAATACATGGAGGCAAGTGAGCCCTATTTTTCTGTTGGGGAATACTGGGATTCTTTATGTTACACATATGGTGAGATGGATCACAATCAAGATGCGCATCGTCAAAGGATTATCGACTGGATAAATGATGCCAATGGAACCGCTGGAGCCTTTGATGTTACCACCAAAGGAATTCTACATTCTGTAAGCATATATCTACAACATGTATTTATAAATCCTTTTATCATATTGTTGGTTTTATATACACATGCATACATACAGGCAATTGAAAGATGTGAATACTGGAGATTATGCGATTCAAAGGGAAAACCTCCAGGTGTTGTTGGATGGTGGCCTTCTCGTGCGGTCACCTTTATTGAAAATCATGACACTGGTTCTACACAGGTATTAAAGATCACCAGCTATGTGTGCATATACATATCATATAATTTGGTTAACAAATGGATTACACTTGCCTGTGAAGGGTCATTGGAGATTTCCTGGTGGAAAAGAGATGCAAGGATATGCTTACATCCTTACTCACCCTGGGACACCATCAGTTTTCTATGATCACATGTTCTCCCGCTACAAAACTGAAATTTCTGCGCTCATCTCACTCAGACAGCGAAACAAGATACAATGCCGGAGCACAGTAAGTGTGATGAGATATATATAATACAATATTTTCATTCATATAAAACTAAACCAACCAACCATGTCTGTGTGATGGATGTATCATTTTAGATTAAAATCACCAAGGCCGAAAGAGATGTTTATGCAGCCATAATTGATGAAAAGGTGGCTATGAAGATCGGACCTGGTCATTATGAACCTCAAAATGGGTCCCAGAAATGGTCATTGGCGGTTCAGGGAAATGATTACAAGGTATGGGAAGCATCATAAGCTCGTCATAGTCAACAAATTTTCAGGTATGAACATAGTAAACGCAAATGTTGTATACTAAGAGCATTGACTGATAACAATATTATGATATGAATAAAGTTGTCAATCATGTGTCCTTTCAAATACTGTATACAAAGAGTAAACTAGTTACCACTTATATATGAATCATTTGGAATGTGATTATAAATGGTTTTGGTTTCAGCATTTGGGTTGCAGTTAGGGGATGCAATCATATCGGTTCTGCTTTTCAGAATGAGTTTTTATACTTTAGAACTAAAATGCTTCTTCATTTTATCATATGCAGTAAATCCATAAGCCGTAAGTTTAATGAGCTAATGTTTTTGTGTAAACAAATACTACAATATTTGTGATAATAATATCTTTGAATAATCAAAGTATTTTGTAACTGTGACCATTATTTATGGTATTTAACATTCTATCCTAGTGATCACTATATTCTAGTCTTTAAAACCTTGTTTCGGGATGAGAAGACCATAGGATCATAATCTGAAGATTGAAACTACCATAAAATAATGATCTAGATTGGGATATTAGCAACTATAAATCTTGCGAAGATCCCAATCTAGACCATAGGATGTTAAATCTCAATCGAGCGATATTAATAGGTTGAATTAGTCACAAGAAGCTAAAAATAAGCTACACAAAATAAAGTATAACACAAACTTGAAAGATATTATAATACTTGACCCGTTTTTTCCGATTCTCCCATGGAGATAAAAGATGTTCATAATAGAGTCTCGATCTTGATAATTAACCAATTGTGTAACACATCTAACTCACTAAGCTTTCCAACACCATGAACATTATTTATTTGTCTATAACCTTCCAGCTCGGTGACCACGATTTTTTAACCAAGTAAGCTTTTCAACATCCAACTTGGTGAAAACTACTCAGTACGTGACTGACTTTTTGGTCAACATTAGTGAAAACAGTTTATGTGACCGACCACTACCAAACTACCACTGAATGTGAAGAGTGATTACACATTTACAAGTCGAAATCTGTGCATTGGTAACTTGATTTGTGACAGATTACTACGGATCTTACCCAGGGATTATACGTGAAATGTTTGGGAACAGATAACCAACAAAATTTCCAAGGTTGCACTTTAAGTGTATTTTCTAATAGATTATTGACACCTGACGAGCTATTTCTGATGGGTTATTAACCATTTCTTTGAAACTATACCGACGGATATTCCCTTTGTAATTTTCATTTTCGTTAAAATATATATAACAAAAACTATATCGAAATTTGGAAAGTAAAAATCTATGTAAATTCTAGAGAAAGAGTACGAAACGTACAAATAAAAAAATATACAGTAAACAAATTGTCTAATTGCAATGAAGTTGAATACAATATATTTTTATACAAACTGTATTAACTAAGAAAAACATCCTCACAAATATTTATAATTTCAATCATCACCACTTTTCACAGTTATTTTTCTCAATCAAATTATTTTTTATACTACACTTTTATTATAGTGATTTTAGAAAAACAATTACAAAAAATATGTAAAAAGCTAACTCTTGGTATGTTTACAATAAATAAGATTGTACTAGGCTTTTTGAAATATAAAGTTAAAATTTGATTAATGTGTGTTGACACTATCAATTAGAATTTGATTGCACCAAATGCACATTAACTTTATTAATGTTCTTACAGTTATTAACCCATGCGTCTAAAGATATAGCAAGTATGTCACAACTCACAACTGTTTTATAACATTATTCATCTCCTTTCTCACGTTAATTATATAGTTAAAAAAATATAGAAGCTAGGACTCCGACATACATTCTGCATCTCTCAAATAATATGTTGATAACCAAGACCAAAATTAGCGACTAATTAATTTAAGGTATTGTCTTCAACATGGTTCTCGCATATCTCTTGGTGCACATTATTTCATCCCTTGGTTAACCGCTAATTACTCAAAGTATATAAACGCCATTTTGTTATTTAAAGGATGGAGATCATCTCCATGAAGAACCATAATAAGCAAGTATCTACTTGTTTAGTGAATCAATAAACAACAAATAAAGTACCTCAATTAGGTACCCAAAATAAAACAATAATGGGGATTCATTCTTATGTTGTGTACTTCACCCTAGCATCTCTCTTTCTCGCTGCTGTTGCACGTCCCAACGATGAAGTCGAATTGTAAGTTTAGTCGTTTCTCGTTAACGAGTTACTATTATCAAATCACGTTGGTGATAACAATGGCGAAATTGGTCTATAATTTTAATTTGTTGTCGAACAATTTATTATTATTATTATTATTATTATTATTATATATATGCAGGTCTCCACCTAAAAACTCATCAAGGAGGGATCTAAGTGAATGTTCAGCAACCAATGTGATAGACAAATGCTGGAGGTGCAAAGCCGATTGGGCCGACAACCGACAGGCGTTAGCCCAATGCGCTGCTGGTTTCGCTAAGGGAACCACCGGTGGAAGTGGCGGTGACACCTACACGGTCACCTCTGAAGCTGATGATGATGCTGCAAATCCAAAAGAAGGCACCCTCCGGTTCGGTGTGACACAAAACAGACCCTTGTGGATCGTGTTCGAGAAGGATATGGTGATCACTTTGACTCAAGAGCTTGTTGTACAGGGCGATAAGACGATTGATGGTCGTGGTGCGAAAGTTGAGATCACTAACGGAGGCCTGACGCTGTATGAAGTGAAGAATGTGATTGTTATTGGGTTAAGCATCAACAATGTGAAAGAGCTTCCGGGTGGCATGATCAAGAACTCAGACGGTCCAGCGGGACAGCGACAAAAGAGCGATGGTGATGCCATCCAAGTCACGGGTTCTTCCAAGATATGGATCGATCATTGCTCGCTGAGCAACGCGTTTGATGGGCTCATTGATGTCACGTTGGGCAGCACCGCGGTCACCATTTCGAACTGCAAATTCACCAAACACTCAAAGGTTATGCTGCTCGGGGCGGATGACGGTCATCACCATGATAAAAACATGCAAGCTACTGTTGCATTCAACATGTTTACCGATGGATGTGACCAAAGAATGCCTAGATGCCGATTTGGATTTTTCCAAGTCGTTAACAATAACTACGACGGATGGGGCACGTACGCCATCGGTGGTAGCTCCGCCCCGACTATTCTTAGCCAAGGCAACAGGTTCAAGGCCCCTGATGATGCTGCCAAGAAAAATGTACGTATCCAATAAGATATCACTCATAGTGTAAGTAAGTCCTCTGTCTGACTTATAAAAAAAAACTGTCAGACACAGGACTGCTTTATGTTAGACTCAAAAAACCTTTTTGTATAATAGATATTTATATATATATATATATATATATACTATGATGATAAAGCTGAAGCACGTATATGGTTTGAAGGTGTTGGTGAGGGCTGATGCACCCGAGTCAGAATCGATGAAATGGAACTGGCGATCGGAGAAGGATGTGCTCGAAAACGGAGCTATCTTTGTGGCATCTGGGTCGGACCCGCAGCTAACCGCTGAACAACAAGCAGGAATGATTCAAGCCGAGCCGGGAGAATCGGTGCCGCAGCTCACAAGCAGTGCTGGTGTACTCTCATGCGTTGCTGGATCACCATGTTAAGCGTCCATTTTCAAAGCTTTCATGATTCATATTAATTTTCTATACATAATTTTGATATTTTATATGTATTAATTGGTAATGGAGATGACCATTACAGTATTCTATTAACATGTTTGATCGGACTAATATCCAAACATGTTGTTCTGTATCCATAACGTTATTGAATTATATATTGATAAACGTGTATATGTTTATCTTTGATGTAAATAAGTTTTCCTTCATGTTTAATATGCTACTAAGTAAGTTGAATATATGATTATGTGTTCGCTTCAAGTTATGTTATTTATTAAACTATCAAACATACATTCAATACTTTTTTTCCTGATCGAGTGAACCATTTAAATATCATGAAAATTGATGTATTTATAAGTATAAATAACAACATTTCATATACAACACATCTCACATTGGCGTCATGTTAATATGTTATATTCCACTCCACTCACTAAACCATTAAAATAGTTCATTTTACGCTTCTCTTCGTTTTCAAATATTATTAATTAATAACTCTATGTTTCTATAATTATTACATAATAAATAAAACCTAAACTAATACTAATTAACATAAAAGTTTACCAACTAAATTTTATAAATAAATATATTGAATAAATAATATTTTTTATTTTCTAAAAAAAAAATAATATTTCAATCCAATTGCTATATATGTAACAATTATATTCATACAATCTCGTATATGTCACCATGTATTCAACTCATTCGCCATCTTTAAATTTCTTGAAGATCTTAATGTCATTCCGATATGATGATAGCCCTTCTATACATCTAGAAAACATTTGAACCTAAAAGGGACCAAAATATTAACTTTGAGATCTTTTCCGAGAACTGTATAAGAGACTTAAGTCGCATGAATCATTGACGTTTTGTAATCAATGCACTTAAATCTCGTTACTCCTTTTACCATTACCAGGTTGACAACCCAAGTTTGATATCTGATTTCTCTCAGGATTCCGGCTTCAACCTATTCCATGATCTGTTCGACAATCGCATTACTTTGCTCAGCTACTATACTTTGCTTCTTATGAGCCACAAGTTCAATGTAGAACTCATATCCATAGTGGATATATAATCTAGCTTGAACACATCAACATAAGCAAATTATCACCTATAGCCTAAAAAACCATACTTTATACAAGCTTCATTGAATACAAGCATGGTTATAATTACTTGTATGATCTAGAATTGCACCAGCTTTGCCTGAGAGGTTTTCTGCATGACCGTGCCAAAAGTTAACTCTTGGACGCACGGTCATGTGTGATTTGTAATGGACAAGAGGTGCTCATGCGATGGCCATGTATCCGACATGACAGGTTTGTCTTCGGCGTTTCTTGGTTATGCACGGTTATGCCTTTGGTGCACATGGTAGTGCTTCATTAAGCTCTTCTTAGATGTTTATTGTTTCTTCAATCTTTCTCATCCAAGTCATGCATAGACCTCTAAATTAATATCTAAACTGATTAAGTATCAATAAAAATGAATTTACCTTAAAATGCTATCAAACTTGTAAAAAATGCTGGTTGTAATTGTTGGGTTTATTATTGAAATGAAGTGATTCTTCAGGGTTAACTTTGTATTGTTTCTTTTATGCAGGGACTCAAGTGTAACTCTTGATATATAAACTACTGAAGATAAACTATTGAAGAGCTTGTTATAAAACTACTGAAGATAAACTGCTGAAGATATCGTTATAAAACTACCGAAGAGCTCTTTATAAAACTACTGAAAGAGCTCGTTATAAACTACTGAAAGAGCTCTATATAAACTGACTGAGTACTCGTGAGTCAGTTAGGGTTGTTACAGTTTGTTATTCTTGTTGCGCTCTCACAGTCTTCGTCTTCGATCTAGGGTTTGTTCCCTGTTGTATTGTCTTCAGT
>BJCM01083613.1:0-21818 GCA_018326385.1 Flaveria bidentis | reverse complement strand
AAATGAGAAAATTAGTATGATAAGGATTAAATGGATTATAGTTAGTAAAAACACGAAGAGTAAGATTATAATATTTTAATATTAAATATAATTAAAAATTATATATACGTAATAGTTCAATAAATAAAACAACTATAATATTTATAACTCTCTTATCTAAATATTTTCATTTTTAGATATTTGTTTTAATATTTTTTAATTAAAAATTAATTTTTATCAAAATCTTGTTTTTTTAAACTATGATTTGTAACGGTTTTGGTTGTTTTAAATAGGTTTGTTGATAAAAATTTCACCTTTATACTTTTTTAGAAATAAGACGATTTAAAATATTTACTTAGAAAAAGTTTAGTGTTTTAGAAAATTTATATTATATAAAATTCTTGTTTTTTATTATTTACATTTAGTTAAAAGATGTAATTTTTAAATTCTTTAGAAATATTTATATTTTAAATATATAGTTTGATTAAAAAAACTAGATAAGAGAGAGAATTATAACAAATAAATAAAATCAATTTTTAATAAGAGAGAAAAACTTGTATCAGTATTTAAATTACTATAATACCATTTGGATGGAAAATCAATGTGTGAATATATAGAAATTTGAAAAGTGCCAAAATTATTGGTTAAAAAATAACAAGTGGCAAAAAAACATTCTTTTATTAGTATTATATTATATTAAGAGATAATAAATTTTAATTAATTATTGTTGAGAGATGTGTATGCAAGAGCATTCACAACTCATGTCTTATAATTATATGAGTGTGATTCCTTAAATTATATGGGATGGTTTTAAGTGTTTGTGGGTGAAGAAGAGAAAAAATGTTACTGTTCATCTGTAAATTTAATGATTTATTGTTCAATCCTTATAATTTTTTTAATATTTTTGAAAATAGTTGTGAGTGAAATAGAAAGAATATGTATAAAAATACATTATTTAATTGTAATGAGAGAGAAGAAACGATGATTTTTAATAAAATTATATAGATAAAAATAAATAATGAGATGTGAATGTTATAACCCTATCAAATATATCTCAATTATTATCTGAAAGTATTTGTGTGAAATCCAAACAAGAACGTTTAGTCTAAGAACCCAATGTCACCAATAATCTTCAATTTGATCTGTATAAATAAACCATCATTGTATACCCAAGGTTTGAAAGTTCAACTCCGTACTCGAATTTTATATACACAAGGACTTACAAATTCATACAAGACTACATTTAAATGTAATAATATCTATAACATCTAATAAAACAAGTTTTTTTGTTACTTGTCATTTTTTTATCTCATTTTTACCATTTGTCATTCTTCTAACATTTACACATCTATTTTCCTTCTTAAAGGGTATTATAGTAATTTAAATACTCATACAAATTTCTCTCTAATTAAAAATAAATGTTACTAATTGTTATATTTCACTCTCTTATCTAATATTTTTAAAATAGATTTTATTAAGGAAATTAGAAATCATATCTTTTAATTAAAATCTAAATAATAAAAAAATTAAAAATTTAGATAATATAAAATTTTATAAAACACTAAACATTTTGAATAAAATAATTTAAATAGTTTTGCTTTTAAATTATAAACTAGTGGATTTTTTAAAAACTATCTTATTAAAACAATCAGAATCATTACAAACAAATGTTTTTATAAAACAATATTTTCATAAAAAAATATTTTAAAAAAATCTTAAAACGAATGTTTAAAAGTGAAACTATTTAGATAAGAGAGTTAAAAATAGTATAATTATTTTATTTCCTGAACTATTACGTATATAAATATATATATCTAATTATATTTTATATTAAAATATTATACTGTAACTTCTCATGTTTATTATTAAATATAATCCGTTTAATTAATGCTTTTTAGCCTATCCATCTATGATCTATCTATACAAAAACTAAAATAAGCGTGAAACAATTGTAAAACTTATTATACTTAATTTCTCATTTCTCTATATTGTTAATAATAATAATAATGAATACTAATAATATTACTCTTAAGATATTTAAATTAAAAATATATAGTTCAACAAATTTAAAACCTATTTTTTAATTAAAAACATGCTTTTTAAAAACACAAATTTTATAAAATACAGAATACGATAAACTTTTTTTTATCATTTTCCTTATAATAAAATATTTAGAAATCATATTTTTTGATAAAACAAAAATTTATGATAAATACATAATTATTTATTTATTTAAAGTAACTATTTGTACGTAATTATAATCATATTTTATATTTAAGCATGATTTTATAATGTATAAATATTTTGTATTAATTATTTAATAATTTTATTTATTTAATCCGTATAACATACGTGTACTAACCTAGTTATAGTTATAATTGACATATATGCATTTTATAACTTGAATTCTTACAACTCTTAAAATTTAATAATTTAGGTTGAGCCTACTTTTTCTTTATAATTTTTTTAACAACAAATTAGATAATTGAAAATTAGATCATCGAAGGATCACTTATCCACTCGATCATTTTCATTACTTGAGTATGTAACTCGAAACAACTATCAGAAAAAAAACTCATCATATATATAAAAAATCCTCTAACTTAATCTAAAAATCTAATTTTTTTATCACAAATAATAATTAAACTCAATACCTTCTCGTATTTAATGAGTTTTGAAGTACCTTACCTGGGTTAATGATTATTGCTAGTAAAATACTATAATGATCACAATAGCTGAATAGTTGCCAAATTTAACATAATTTAACTACATCAAAAGCAAAATGCTTGATAAAATACATGCACAATTACACCATAAATTAAATTACTTCCTACCAGATTTAAACCACGCTACAACCCTTAGAATAATTAAAAAAGTAACATAAACATCCACACATTATTGTTTACAACAAAACATCCACAACCAATAATAAATCATCTTCACATAAACTCAAAACTCAAGTTAACGCAAGTCGAAGAAGCTCACGAAACTCCAACCTCCTAGTCTCCGTATAAAAGGTCTTATACTTATTGGGCCAATACGTCAACCAAATCCACCCTTTCGCCTCCAACTCCATCGTCTCCCCCACCGCACCACCGCCCAACCGCCACCACACCCTCTCCCCATACTCATCTCCGGCGAACACAACCCCACCCCGCCTCGTAAACGGCCGATAACCGCTCGAATACCGGTCCTTAAACCACGCCTTCGGCTGCAACAACGCAAACTTCGAAGGCTTCGATGACACCACTTCGCGGCCGTTGACGCTGTCGTGAAGGAACCAGTTGAAGGTGCCGGTGTTGCCGTACACCGACTGCTCGAACTTCCATGGCTTGAGGCTGGTGGTGACGGTTTCGCCGGCGGAAACGGAGATCCCGATGTGGGGATTTGGGGGCTCGAAGGAGCCTTCGATGGATCGCTCGATGCCGATTTCGCGTGTGGGGTTTTCGGATGATTTGCTGACGGAGACGCTGGTGATGTTGGTTTGAAGGGTGGGGGTGAGGTGTAGGGAGATGCGTGAGGGGAAGTGTTTTTCGTCGGTTCCGGCACCGCGTTCGTTCATGAGTGTGTCGCTCACAAGTCGTATGACGTCGCACCTGGTTCATAGAAAATGTTGATTGTTAGAAAAGACGATAAATGATTTGATCTGATTAGACGTTAATGATTTCAACATTTTAAATTTTTTAAAGTTAAACCAAAACTAGTATTAAGTTATTTGTTGACACCGGAAGCGTTAAACCGTAAAAAGTAACACTCGTTTATACGATAAAAGTTAAAAACTACTTAGAAAACCATGTATGATAATGACTTGTTTAAGCAGCTTAAAATGAGATGTACTTAAAGAAAAACTAAAATAAAACCAACAATTTCTTTTTAAAACATCAAAAGTATATGTGTAGAAACCTTCCATACCTGACGTTATCGATGCTAACCAAAACATCAATCCACTTCTCTCGAACTATCACTTGATAATTCAACTGAATCACCCCTTCAACCTGATGATAGTTCAATGAAAACCCTAGCTTCTCATCATCTTGTACATTACTATTACTCTTCTCAATCTCCATAGCAATCAATGGACAATATAACTGAATTTTCAACAACCCTAATCCCGAAACCGCTGAAGAATACATCGGTGAAGGTGCTTTCAGCACATGGTTCATTGCTCTTAGCTCCATCATCCAGTTTGTGATTGCAAGATTCATGGATCTCATCCATTGTTCTTCTGCATTAGACCCCATTAACCTCATCAATCTTTTAGACGTTTGTCTAGCCCATGAACATGCGAATTCATCTCGAAGAGTGCTTATACAATCACACCTGATATCTTGAGGAGCTTCATACACCGATACAATGAAAGAAAGCGTGAGAAACAAGAAGTTGAAAATGTCTTTAAGATTGGTGATCGAATTAGGTTCTGGGAGTTTGAGAAAAGAATTAGAGAGGTTGATAGGGGTGTAGTTGAGAATATCTTTGATGACATTGGTCATGAGTTGGGAGATGGTAAGTTGATCATTAACAAAGGTGTTAATGGTGGATTTTAGTGGTTTAGATATCCAAAGAGAGATTGGTGAGTTGTAATTTGCATTAATGGAGAAATAGATTGAAAAAGGGTGAAATAGGGTTTTGGAAATGGAGAGTTGAAGAGAAGGTTGAGATGAAGAACAAATGCATATGGATTTTGTGTTTGTTTGCCATTGTGTTTGTGGTGGTAGGTTTTGAATCCATACCCATATATCAGGGAATGAATAAGGAACCATTTTGCTCATGTTTGAGAGGTTTAAGGAGTTGAAGGATGTAAAAGAATTCATATTCACAATAACAAGTAATAGACTTGATCTTTTAGTTCAACAAAAACACATGTGTGTGTAGAAATATGATGGTTTGATGAGCTACAACTTAATGCATATATAGAGGAAGATAAACACAAGGATATGTCAAAAGATGGAAGGTAAAGTATATTATGTAATAAAATACACTTTTATGTTGTACATTTTGGTTTTGTTTTATAGATTCCTCTTCCCTTATAATAAATGTTAGATAATAGGATATAATTGGTTAATTTGGCTAGTCTGATTAAGAAACAATTACATAAGGAATCTGGTTGAGTGGTTTTAACTTTTAATTAGACGGTTATGAGTTGACTATTGCGTTGATCACTTTTTAATGATTTTTATTTTTTTTACTCTATTTTAAAATCTCATTTAAGATTTATTATCATTTTAGAATTCATAGTTTATTTAGTAGAGACTTCATCTTTTACTAATATTACAAATTCACATATAATCTTATTTTGATTTAAATTACTATTTGGTTTTTAAAATTTTTAGAGTTGATTTGGTTTTTAAAACCATTATGATTTGCGGTATGATAAGATGCTCTACTAGATAATAATTTGTGCACAAAAGGTATTTGCTTTTTGACATGCCGCCTTGTTTTGTGCTTTGGTAACACACTACTAGGGAACTAGTTCATCTGCTCTTCTAACTTCTTGTCCGATCATTGTCATCGTGAGATGAGTAGGCACTCCTAACATTATTAAAACTATAGAATTATAGCAATACAAAAGATAAGCATAAGTGTCGGAAACTCACTCGTTTATACATATTTCCAAGAGGACTTATAAGCCTTCTAACAATTTGCTACTCACACATTTATACTTTTGAAAGGTTTATGTTACATATCCTTTAATTACCATTCTTTAAACGTTCAAAGATATTACTGGTGAGTATGCTACTTATTGTACGTTTTTGTATTTATCGGATAGGTTTTAGTTGTTTGAAGATAGTTACACATTATGCATCCAATAAACCATGTCAAGCATTATTAAGTCTTACATTTGCTATTGATGTAAACATGTAAAATAACTATAGATTTGTTGCTCGCATGTTAGGGCCTAAAAATCAAGTAGCGGCCACAATTCAAGAATGACACGGATGTAATTAACATTATTTTCAAGACAAAGATAACAAATTCAAAATATTATGCAAGTTTTACTGTCGTATCAGTTATAACAAGAATATTATTCCGAGTATGACATGTAAAAACTCTAAGATAGGAAATTACCATCATTTAGGTTATAAGAACCAATAAGGACATTGTAGTGTTTTGGTGAAATACACAATGGAGGTAGAGTGGGCATGTGATTAATGATAATGATTAGGCATAAAAACGCTTTAAGAACATGATTCTTGGCTTTTGCTTGCTTGTTTAAAATGGTGAATGTGTATAGAATCAAATTTGGAAGCATCCACTTTAGATTATTTGTACAATAGCACAAAAGATCCCTTTGCGATAACCAAAAGTACAAACACTTAAATACATTGGATTTTTTTTTTTACTTTTTGGAGTCAAAAGTTTTAATGGTAACATGTGACAATAATACAAGATAAGAGTGGTTGTTTGTATGCTGATAATAATTCACATAAGTCATTCGGAATCTATTGACAAAAATAAATAAAGGGTTTATGCAGTTCCATTGAATATATTATCAGTTTGGTTTTATAGCTGGAACAGAGAAACATTCTTTATGTAAACGAAAATGGCAAATTGAAACATCCCTCCATGTTGAATCATTGGTGCATGATAGTGATCATGAGTGTTCCCGTTAAGGTTTTCAACGTGACAAACTTTTTTCAAGGAATTTTCTTATTACGACTCGTATATTTACATGCCTAATATTCTTAGCTAGCATATGATGCTTGCATGGTTAGAGGTCAAAGTTTTATGTCATATTTTGATGCCTAACTTATAAGCTCGACATGTCATGATATCCGCCTAACTAAACAAACATGACTACTTCAGGCCATGTTACTTAACTAGGAATAACCATAAAATCATCCATACTGGTAAAAACAAACTTATACTCAAGGTTAATTTTAACTTATGGGTTTAGATATTAGGACCGTTTGTTTTATAAAAAATATGTTAGTTCCCGTGTAACATACGGATTGAATAATAAAATATTAAATTATTATTAATAAAAACTTATGCATTATAAATTCATGTTTAAAGATAAAATGATGTTAATTACATATAAATAGCTACTTTAAGTATAATATTTTAAGTATAATATTTTAATGTAAAGTATAATTGAAATTATATATACTCCAGTTCAAGAAATAAACTAATTATACTATTTTTTTTATTTCTCTTATGTAAAAGGTTTTATTTTTAAACATTCATTTTAAGATTTATTATATAATTATATTTTTATAAAAATCTTGTTTTTAAAAAAATTTGGTTTGTAATTATTTTGGTTTTACAACTTGTCAACTAGTTTATAATATTTTCTAAAACAAAACGACTTAAAATATTTTGTTTAAAAAATGTTTAATGTTTTAGAAATTTCATATTATATAAAACTTTAGTTTCTTGTTTTTTAGATTTTGATTAAAAGATGTGATTTCTAATTTGCTTCATATAATCTATTTAAAAAAGATAGTTTGATTTTTTTTAAAATTATATAGGAGAGAGAAACAAAACAATTAATAAAATTTATTTTTAATAAGAGAGAAAAACGTTAATGAGTATTTAAATTATTATAATATCTTTTTGGAGAAAAATTGATTTGTGGATGTCTAAAAAAATCACAAGTGGCAAAAACATGGGTTAAGAGAATGATAAATGGAAAAATAAACGTAACGTTGACGTATAAACATAAAATATTAAAAACAATAACTAAGTCGATATATGATTTGCACGTAAAATAGACACTTTACATGCAAATCATATATCGACTTAGTTATTGTTTTTAATATTTTACGTTTATACGTCAACTTTACGTTCGGTTTATAATTTTCTTTTTTATTTCATTTCTATTTCTAGTTTTCCTGGTGTCTGTGATCACTAATGATGATATGAAATTGATACTACTTGGTACGGATTTAAGCATCCGCCGCAGTACAGGGCTTTAAACTAGTTGACAAGTTGTACATTAATAGATAAAATGATTTCTTGAAAAAAAAACTTCTTATGTTTTTCCACTGTTAAGTAGTTACAAGCGGTACACATGAATTTGGGGACCAAAACTTGAAATGAAATATTAAATCGACATTACAATTATGAGTCTTCAAAATGTTAATACAATTACTTTGTGCTCTAAGCTAAATTGAAAAGGAAAAAAAAGTGGTGGAAAATATTTTGTAAAATTATTTGGTCTCATGTCGAATTGAGTGTACAAAAAAAGGTACAAAAAGATGTTACAAGTAGACTTAACTCATAACATTGTTTACAAGAACTGTTTCACCTAAGGGCTTTTTGCAGCATATCCACTTGTTTCATTTGCAACCGTTTCCCACACAGTCGCCATCTTCTCTGCATATCCTGCCTGTAATCACAAGCACAATGCACTCGTGTCAAATAAGTTGCACCCTCGACCAATTCATCACGTTACCAGATATCCTTTTCACTTGAAAAAAGGTCAAATTGACTTGTAATACCTTGAAAATGGGTCAAACATTTTGAAAATTATATAAAACATATTTAAATGCTTACAATCTAATTGCCACCAATGATACATGGTACTCAAGACTCTTCCTGATATCATTTACTGATAGGTGTTTCAATTTTTTTTGTAAAATATTGCAACTTTGGGCACAAATGCTTGCTTCATAGTATATAACCAACAGGTCTACTGAAAGGGTATGTTTGGGAGGAAGATAACTATTGGAGCACTGATGGCTGTAAACATTTAACTGACACTGACCAAAATTAATATGACGTTCCAAATCAAATTGCTGTTTTCAAAAATTGTGGTAAGATGGACAAAGGTTGTAAAAGAGAGTAAGAAGATAGTGCCTCATTTTGTCTCTGTCCCATGAAAGTTGCAACAACTACCCTTCCATAATGTACCAATATTAATTTTAATATCCATATGTCAAAACAATCTGATGGCTTATAAAACAATCTGATGGCTTATGCTAAGATTAAGATGTGGCAAAATGTGCAGAGAGGGTGGGATGGGTCATGGGTATGGCTCAAAACAAGTTAGGGTAAAAATAACTAAAGTTTTCTATGGCGCTGGGTAGGGTTGACTGAAACCACTTATTTCCATATTTTAACATTATTTCTTGAAATAATTAGTGTGTTAGATGTGACTGCAAAACTTTACTGAACAAAAATAACATATTTTGAAAACATTGAGAAGGTTGTATGCTTAAAACGCCACTATGGCTGATTCTAATTAGCTATGTTTATTTTCTTTCACCTTAACCCATATGACCAGTTTTCTAGTTGCAGCCACTACTTAGATGATTAGTGAAGATGAGGACAATGTACCTGATTAACAACGAATCCTTTCAACATGCTAAAAAAGTCATCATGTCTCTCTTTGTCCAATCTTTCAAGCTCATTCTTATTGTTCTCCTGCATAAGCATTGATTGTTATATATTTCTCAAAAATATGCATTCATTGTTCTGGCTCGGGTGTAAAGTCCAGAAATAAAAGAAAGGTGTTCCATTGCAAACATACTATCACAAGTTCCCAGGTCACATTAAAAAGTGCAAGAAAAATATCTAGTAATGATTGAAAAAGAAAGGCCAGCTTTGAAGGCCATATAGATACACGCAGCTGAAATCGGCTTACCTTAATGTGTTCATATTCTCTAATTGCACAATTTTTAGCCTCTTCGGTAACTCTCATTGTTTCTCTTAGCTCCTCAATTTTCCTTACTCTAGATCTGTCGCCACCAAATATCTTGGATGCAGCTGCTTCAAGCTTTTCAATCCTAGTATTTAAATTGGCCAGCTCAGATAGAAGAGTCTGTACAGTCAACAAAGCATTTGACCGATCTGAATATGCATTATTTACAGCTAATAACACTCCAAGGTATTCATGTAGCTTTTCCTGCAGTAATAAGTGAAACTATAAGTTAATTTCTTTTAACTTAACTAAAGCGGAAACAAGTATATAAGGGGGTGTTTGAGTTGAACAGATTCTACTTCTGATTATTATTAAAAGGTTAAGTAACCATTATTACAACCTTAAACAGAGGATGCAAACCCAAACACTATCTTCTACAATCCCATTATATTAAATGTGACTAACTGATTCCAATTATCCAACATCACATAACCACTTACAGAACGCACATCCAAACAACCGTTAATACTGCAATAAAAGATGTAATAACCGATAAGCAGAGCGAAGTGTCTATATGATACCAAATGTCTGACAGTTTGTGCATTCAACTCCCGAAACAATCTGCTGGCTTTAACAGCAGAAGTAGCCACATTTTTCATATCTGCAGCTCTCACTCTTTGAGAGTTATAAATAGCTTCCTCTGACTCGAATTTAGTTAATTTGACAAACGCCAGTCCCAATTGCCCCAAGGTCTCACCCATTTCTTGCTGAGCTTTAACAAGAGATTCAGCCTGCAGTTCCAAATACGTTTTTATCTCATTATGACACAGGAATATGATTTATTCCACCTAAAACTATTTTTGAATAGATAAAACAAAACCTCAGCATTCATGTTAATTTTATGGTGCCAACATAAGTAGCTACATTTAATATGCTTGAATTGACATCAACAACAGTAGTAAGCATTTGCAAATCTGAATGATCAATGCAATATCCGGTGCATATTTAACATAGTTATGCAATGAAGCGTATGTCCTATATTGCATAAAATCTAATTTAGTAGTAAAATCAAATTACGTATTAAAGGGCCATCTTTTTTAATATACACACATCAATTGCATAGTAATTTTCTTAAACAATAACGCTAACATGCTATACTGAAAACATAAAGGTTATTAACAGCTCTCTTGAAACTAATCTACCCTAAAGTTTTCGGCTTTTCACCTAAAACTTTTTGAACCGAATGTCTTGGAAGTCCAAACTTAACATGTATAACACTTAAGTATGCATCATTAAACATATCATTAGCATCAAACATGATTTAAGGATCTTGCGAGCAACAAAATCTCTCCTAATTCAAACAGCATACCTGCTGTGACACATTACTCAATTCCTGCTCAAAATCCTGCAACTTCTTCCTCTTCTCCAAAAACTCCTTATCTTCCTCCACCACCGGAGGTTTCGTTCCACCCCAATCGTTAGAAACCGACTGCCTCAGCTCCTTAAATATCCGCAACAAATCCCTCCCTCCTTTAGCGGGCTGCGCCACGTCATTTGGGTCCACAGCTGCAGCCACAACAGACTCTCCAAACAACTGCTTAGGCAGCTTCACTGCACCATCAAGCATCCTCGAAGCCATATCAGTCGTCTTCATCAATGGCAGCTTTCCTTGCACCTGCAGAAACAACCTCAACTCATCACTTCTCCTTATCACCGGATGTGCAGCAAGCTTTCTCAAATACTTCTCCAAAGCCATTCTCCTCTGTTCAACAAACTCTTGCTTCTGCATAACTTGACTCTCCACAACACTCTTATCAGGCCTCAAGGGGATAAAATACCCTCGGTATGATTCCGATAATCGGTCCGATAACGTCACAACGTCTTTAAACCGTCGTCTGACGCTAAACTCTGTACCGTTAAACTCAGGTAAGTTCGTCCATGTGGCAATCAAGTAGGTCACGAAGGTGTTGCCTCCAGGAACAAGCGAATTGTTCAGATCTTGTTCCTTCTGTGGATCCGTAACAGAAATCTTCAAGTAATCGGAGCTAGACGACGGAGATGACGTGGACACGGCACCATGGCCGTTGATTTGCTTCCCGTGGTCAGCATCAAACGATCTGAACACCGCATCGGCGTACGACGGGGGTTCAAGTAGCGAATTGAATGAGTTAGGGTTTTGGTGAGGGGACGATGAAGATAACAACGGATCATCGTCGTCAGTGGTCGGTATCTCCGCAAACGGTGAGGAAGGAGATAGAGGATGTTGATGTTGATTATCATCTCTGTTAGCGACGCCGTTGGATCTAGATGATGAATTGTTATCGTTACCGATTTTGTTACTATCGTCGTCGTCTAGAACAAGCGATTCCATTTCTTCTCTGGATGCATGTAGTCGGGCTTCTTCAAAGCCCTGATTGTCGGATCCCATCATCGATTAATCTGATTCTTCGATTGATCTGAGGGTTTGAATACCAGAGGATTGATGTTGGCGATTAGTTGAATCGAATGACACTGTGCTGTATTTCTGAAGTGTGATTGAGGGGTTAGGGTGTGGATTGGAATTTTCCGGCGAACTTTCGCGGCGGAGATCGGCGGACAGCGGCGGTGCTGCTACCGGACTTCACAGTATAGAGTTTCAACGGCGATGATGAGATTTCATGTACTTCTTTGTTTTAAATTTAATTTATAAAATGTAATTTTTTTGGTTTAAGGTATGTGTGTCGCCAAGTGGATTATTTGAGAGGGGCCACCTATCCTGCGTTCTACACGTGACAACGAAAATGTACCATCTTAATCTTAATCACACATAAAACTCTCAGAGAGAGACATATATGTATTTAATAGTTGATTAACTTGTTGTAGTTTAAAAATGGTGTATTCATGACGTTTAAGAAGATCTAATAAAGTAGTATATAAATTAACTAAAAGTGTACATTACATACAGTACGTCAAGTTAAAATTTTAGAAATTTATGTATTAAATTTGAAAATTATGTGAGGTTAACTTTGATAATATCTATGTCGTAGAAACCCATCAACAATAGTAACTGTGATTAATTATATAAATAGCCTGATTGCATTTGTTTTAAACTATTTTACTTGTCATAGCTCTTCTCTCCTATCTTTTAAAATAGTTAATGATTTTGTTTTGTGTTTTTTTATTTACTATATCAATTCCTAATATGTTAAACAATAAAATATTAAGTTTTATTTGTTTACTATTTATTATTTATTTTTGTTTTAATTACTATTATTTTGTCTTCAATAGTTTTTACTGGTAGTAATCGCGAACGTTCAACAAAAATAGAAAACAAAAAGTAACTGAAAACCAAACTGTATTCATAACCGAAAAAACTGAATCAAATTGTGAATTTGGTATTTGGTTTGGTTAATGGTTGTATAAAATCTTATTTATTCAGTTCGGCTATCTAGATAAATCAAATAGTAAATGTTTTAATAGGTTTAATCAAATACCCAATTCGAATAATCAGTTTAAATGGTTTTATCGGTTGAATTAAGTTCTACTTCCAAATCTTAAAGATATTTTTAATGTCTTCGTTGAATTTTTTTTTGCTAACTTTAGTGACGTTTATATTATTTTTTTTATACAAATTTTCTTACTTTCTAATATGTTTTAACATTGTTATATAAAAAGTGTTTTTTTAAAAAAATTAAGAAAAAGATCTTATTTCTAAAACTAAATATTTTTTCCGTAGTAAAATATGGTAGGTTTTAAAATTGTTTTTTTGAAAAGGAGTTAGACAAGTAATAAAAGAGGGGATGTATAATCACTACAGTATAAAAAAACATCATAAGAGTCGATGGGCCTTCTCTTGTGTCATGGGCTCATGGCTTATGAGCAGGCCTTTTAATATCTTGAATTCACCCTAATATAGAAATAATCAACGTTTAACCCAAACTCAAGCCCATCACAGTTCAGCCCAAATTGATTAAGAGCATACGTAGCATCGAGTGGTATGCATGCAGATTGATTTATTATATATGATAATAATAAAAATAATGATTAAAAAAATTTAAGTTACTCAAAATAAACATATTAGATAACTAGGTTATAATCTCGTATAATTAGGTTATAAACATATTGAATAATAGCAATTATAAAGGATAAAAATAATTTAATTACACATAAAGCCAAGAGAATCATAACTTCTCAATTAAGTTAAATTCATATCCAACTAATGTTTGATTTCTCTTGTTGGATACTATAGTTTGAATCTGTTACATGTTCTAATAATTTATTTTATATAAATAACACAAAGCTATAACTCAGTGCATTAACCTTATCTACTACACGAGTTAAATAAAAAAAATACTAAATATATATTATTGAAGAGTTATGAACTATAAAACGTTAAATACAAAAGTACTTTGATTAGCTAATAAAACATTTTTACTATTTTTTAAACTTTGTTTATTGGTTTGAAAAAAGTCATTTTTTTCCAACATCTCATTGTTTTAAAGTTCAAAGGTTTGTTTTGTAAAAAATAATCTTGCATAAAAATTTTATTTTATAAAAAGATAAATCTTAAAATATTTCATAAGTTAAAAAGTTCCGTTGTTTAGAAAAATATCATAGTTTAGACAATTTTGATTTTGAAAAGGTGTACTTTTTAATCAAAATACATAGTTTTTATTTAATGATTTTTTTAAATAAAAATTAATGATTAAAAAGGAATTGGATTTATAATATAGAAAGAGAAAGATGAAAGTTCGAAAATTAGTTATTTTACTTTTTAAAATGAAATAAATAGTATGGGTGAGAAAACTAAGATACGAGTTTTTATGAGACTACACGTGACATCACATGTAAATGATTATTAAGTTAGATTTGTGACATCACAAATTCCGTTACAATTAAAAAAAAATTCTCCAATACAATAATGCAGTTATTTGGATACATTGGATGGAATTGTTCTTGACATAATAGCAACAAACACCTTAAGTCCAAGTAATTTAAAAAACTTGAAGCCTAAGGAAATGGTTTAAGATTTTTACTTCTAGTCATGACTCTTCGATGGTGGAATTGACAAGTGAACAATCACGAATTGAAAATCCGAAAGTCTAATGAAAATAGTAACACAAAAGTCAAGATAAAAGGGTATTTAGGTAAGCTGATTAAGTCTCATTATCGACTTGTATTTACCTTAATACATTTAAGTTACGCAAACATGTTTCTAAAAGTGCTTACCGACTTATTAAAAGTCCAAAAGTCCATTCTAAACAAATTTATCAAAACACCCTAAATTTGACAATGTGAGTTTATCAACAATATATGAACCACGCTAATGTTTTTTTTCTCTATTTTTTTATTCAAGACCTAACTAAAAAAACTAAGGGAGTATTAATTATTATTAAGCATAGATCATACCTTAACGGTTTAGCAAAAGAAGCTAATACAATTATTGATAGTATGTTTGACCAATGAGTTATAGATTAATTAGTTTAGGAGTAGCTAGCCACCTTTTGGCTTTCTAAAATGGAGGTTATGAGTTCGAGTCTCATTTAACGTAATATGTTTAAAATGATCCAGAGGTTTTACCACAGTGAACTTTTGGGTGATGAGTTTTTCAATTGATGTAATATATATGCTCTGTGTTCGTTGGCTGGTTGGCTTATCATCATTAGGTTTACTCATGAAACTAAGCTTATAGTATTTATTAACTGTTAAAAAGATAAATTTTAGTTTAGTTTATTTTGCTCTTGATGTAACTTATTAAATTATTTTGTAAATAAAAGACAAATAATTATCTTGACAATGCTTGTATGTTCAAATTGGTTTACATATATATATATATATATTTTATTTAGATAAGAAATAGAGCTTTGATTAGATGCTACGCAATGGACATTGTCAATCAAAAAATATTTTACTCGCATTTTTCATGTCAATGCCTTTCATCTCCGGTCGCCCAACAAATATTTTGAAAACTTTTCTTATGCTTTTCATCTATAGTGGTTTACATGTTTTTCATCTATAAACTAAAACCATAAACGCATTCATAGCATATTCATTATAACATCTTTGACTTAATTGTTATGATAAAAATAAACTTTGTTAGACTTGTTCATTTGATCCAACTTTTGTTTTTATTTCCAGGTATTCGAAGATGTTTGATAGACATAAATGACGCTTTTTGTTAGTAAAGTTATTTTGAAAAGAATAAAGAAAAGTAGATTTGAAACTTGAATATGTCAAAAATATTTGAAACTTAAAGAGAATTATAATCTATCAAGAAATTTAAATTTGTAATATATTCATGTAAGAAAATAATTATAAATGAATTAAAATCCATCATACTAGCAACCACCGTTTGTTGTTTCATGTGGCAATCGGGGACAACAAGGGCGGCGGCTGTAGTGGTGATGACAACAGTAACGGTGACAGTGGGAGGTGATGGCGGCAACAACCTCACCTAGGGACGGTGACGATGGCAAAAACGGTGGTGACTGGTGGCGATAACAACAACGATGGAGGTGGAGTGAGTTTTAATAATAAATTAAAAAAAAGATAAAATTATTCCAAGTATACTAATTATTTGTTTTTCTTGTTAAAACCTAAAAGTAAAAGAAGTTAAACTCTAAAATTCAGAAAACTATAGTATGCATGATCATATAATATATAGTATGCATCAACAAATAATTTCCAACGAATAAATGCATAGATTTGAAAAAAAAATTCAAATCGTAATGATCATATATGCCGTCTTTGATTTTTAAACAACCACTCCTTCTGAACATGATCATATATTATATACATAATTTCCAACAAATAAATGCATAGATTTGAAAAAAAAATCAGAAAACTATAGTATGCATCAATCATATAAGAAAAGTAACATTTCTTATATGATTTGCATTTGTTAAAAAGAAAAATACTAGGAAGGGATGGGCGACCTACCAAATCGTAATGAAACTATCATTTTCAATTGGAACATCACTAACAAACTGTTTTTTGATCAACACCTAATTAATCACGACTTTTCCACATCATGGTCTCCTTTTAAATAGAATTCTATATTACTTTTAGGCATTTTTCTAGTTTATAAAAAAGTAATGAAATGATTTTGATGGAATCCCGACGATTTCGGAAGATTTCTTTTATTTTAACCTTCAAAGTTAATTAAAAGATTGCTTTTTCTAACATGCATGGAATATTAGTGTTTACGCAAATCATTTTGCGATTAGATGATTTAATCATAATCAATCTTTATAATATTGTGTTAAACATGTGTCGTAAAAGGAAATATTGTTGTAACATGAATTGTAGATTCGATACAGGTGCCCCTACATTTGAAAGTTGGTTAACAATCTTATTGAGTAGTTAACAATAAGTGAGAACATAAAGATAAAGTGTCACGTCGAAAAAATATTTTTCATGTGAACGAGTATGAGGCGGAATCATAGTGGGGTCGGTGACCCTCCGGCAGTCCACCGACCTGTTTAACTGTTTTGTAGTTTTGACTCTCGTTTTAACATGTAAAGCAGTGTTAAAAGTACAGAAGAAAAGGTTCAGAAAGTAACTTTTTTAAACCGACGTTAACGGGAAGCTTAACTAGTTTTTAATATGGTGGAGATATTTCTCATTTTGTTGCATTGAAATTTTCTGTCAAATAGTAAACTATCAAAAAATAGTTTATATATAAGTTAATTTGGTTTTAACTTGTATAAAGAATTTTGTTTTTATTTAACACTTTTATTCATTTACCACTATGTTTATTATTGTATAGAACTAATGGCAATTGTCTAGCAACAAATATGTATGTTTTTTACTCAAGAGTGTTGTTTCTAATGCTCACCAACTTATTTGAGACGTGAGATAGATTTAAGTTGGAATAAGATAAGATTATGTTGGAGATGTTAACAAATTTAATTTGGTGTTTGTTACATATTAATTTTATTCTAACTTTTATCATTAGAAAAAAAAACACTAGTTCTTGTATTTCATTTGATGTGCTAAAATATAATCCTTGTATGTTAATAGATATATAATTTTTGTTTGATGCTCTAGTCGGAAAATTCTGGTTCCGACACTAAAATAATTGAATTTTGAAGAATACTTCAAAAAGAAAAAGGTATAAAATTAATTTGAAAATGCTTTTTAATCGATCTCATGCTTATCAAGCACTTGAAGTCGATTCCAAGATAATTTATAGGAGATCATTTGATATAGTATATTACATTGAAGGATAAATCATCAAGTTGTGTCCATGTTAATGTTTGGTATGGATAAGAAGGAAAGGGCCATGTTTGGTATAAACTGGATTGTGTCTTGTGGGTGACAACCTAGCCACATGTTCTAGTATCAACGAATTAGAAGACTGTCAATGGCTAACTGTATCTAGAAACAACAATTAATGGATATTGGAACCGTCTTTTAAAACTGTTATCTCGCTGGATCGTTAGAAACAACACAATATATTTCAAGTCATTTCTTTTGTAATTTATTGTGGCAATTACATATATTCCTTATAAAACTTATTAATTATATATTTACCCAATCAAAAACTAATCTTCCTACTATAATAAAAGAGTATATTTGGAGGACATGTGACAACATCATATTTCTTATCATCAAAATTTACTTGTTTCTCTATCATATTTAATAATTACATTAATTACTAATAATAGTAGTTAACTCTTAGTTAGATTAAAGTGTATTTTTTAATAAATCAAGAAATATATCTTCCTATTAATGTTTTTTTAAAAATAACCTTTTTTAAGATAAAATTTTTCTAAAACATCAAAATTGTATAACAATAATTTTTTTTAAATTGATGTTTTTTAAAAATGATAAGAAAATTAATAAAAATCAAGAGTTATAATAAGAAATTTTTAAAAATAATATTTAATTAATACAGTTTGTTTTGAAACGTGTTTACTTTTTTTTGGCTAAAGATGTTAAAAACAAAATTTCAAAAAATTTTGATTTCATTATATGATTACTTATAACGTTTTTACTCATATGTAGTTTTGATCATAACTTATTTTAGAATATGATTTTATAAGTATTATATTTTTTATTATATTTAGTATTTTATTTATTCAACCCGTGTAATACACTGGTTTACTAAAACTAGTATTATATATATCCATCTATAAATCTTTTTAAATAAAATATACAATTATCTTTATTTTATTTATCATAAGAAAAGCTCTACGTGACAACCATACTATTTTATTTGAGCTTGACACCGGTAATGAGAAATCATATAGTTTATAGCATGGGAAGTTAATAATAATATACAAATACATACTTTTAGATGAAATTTATTTTTCCAACTTATATTGAGAGTAGTATTAACAAATGGAAATTTTAATATAAGTGGTATATTAAAAAGAATGTTACCTTCTTTATACAACATTTTTTTGAAAATTGATTTGTTGCAATATATATTAACTATCAACATCTAAACTATTTTCTTTTATTTATAATTTTACAAGCTAATGCAATGTATTTTTCTCATATTTTACTATGGATTGGTTTTTCATTTTTTAATAAATACAACATTAAAAACGTTTGTAAACTCTTTAGATTTAATAAATCTACTCTAAAGTAAAGAATACACTTAATTTGGTGTTATAAAAGGAGGATAAATTTAGAAGACCTTATTATATGTTTTATAGAGTCATTCTCAACATTATTTTTTCTTTAAGTGGTTTTTTTACATAGTAGGCTAAAACCTGCTACACGGTTGATAAAAACAAAATTTATTTATAATCAATATTATCTTAGAATATATTAGAATATATAGGTGGGAATATATATACTAACTTAATCACGTATAAATAAAATCTTGTTATAATCTCATAAACCACTACTTTTTTACTTATATTAGAATAGAATGATATAGATTTTTAGATTGCTTATTCTTACAAAAGAATAGGAAAAAAATGGATCAATTGAAGGGAGAAATGTAAGAGGAGAGGAAGAAATCCATATTAGGAAATAAAAGGTGATATGATAAGTATTGAAGATCATTTTAATTACAAAAATGTAACAAATTTGTTTGACAACTAAAATGTGTATACGAATATTGGCCGGAAAAACCAAGCTGAGAATGAAAGAAAACATGCGAAGTGCCCCCCAAAGAACTTTGTTTATTACAATTAGCAAGTATTAAAATCACATGCGCACGTTGTGACGTGTTAACTTGTAAAATTTAGAACACGATGTAAAACGAAAATTTGTACAAAATAAAAGTATATGGGAGCAAATAAAAAATGAAAAATTGTAAGGGTTAAATTATAAAATATGTAAAAGTATTAGGGTTAAAGTTAAAAAACCAAAAATAAAAAATAAAAACACAAAAATAGATACAACCCACTAAACTTATAGTACCAACTATAAAGAACAAAAAAATTGATCACATGCATATGAGGGCCATCCATGCCAAGTTACCAATCTGTCTCATTGTGGTGTTCAAAGTCCATGAGTATTGTATGATCGAATACTAAGGGAATGATAGAGATCTTATCAGAAAACTCTTCCATTTATTTTGAGTAGTCGTATAACACGATGGTCAAGTACATTTTCTACCTCAATTTAAATAGAATTTTTTTATGTATAACCAGATATTTATTTACGAATTCAATACAATTGAAACCTGAATTTAATTTCTTAATTGTTTGGTTAAGAGAGTTCGTTGAATTTGAAACATCACTTTAAAAAGAGCTTTTGAACAAACAAGGCACCAAAAATGATATAATTTGTGGGGTTAAATTAACGTGAATAAAAAAAGTATAGAATAAATATACTTTTGCATGGTCAGTTGCCATTTACACAAATGTCGTAAGTCCTAAGATTCAATGAAGTATTACTTTTATATCATAAACATGACTCATATGATTGTCAAGTTCAGATATATCTAATTATTATTGTTTTCTTTCAATGTAATCTTGAGTTTCTGGAATGACTCGTTTATTTGCCACCAATCAATAGATTTGTTATACAGTATATAATTATAATGATTAGATTAGCGGTGGAGGCAACTGCTACAGCACAAAAGTCATGAACCGAAAGGGGATTTAGCTTAGTATGGATCCGAAACGAAATAAGAATCGTCAAATTCCTAGAGAATTTTTTATGCAACATCTTCTAGACGACATTAATTTAATTTTCACGTCAAACGTTCCAAGAAAGGTAGTTCATGACTTTGTGGGCTGGTGATATTAATGATTACTTATTAGAGATGTAATATAAGTTCAAAATTTTATAAAGTGTGAGATAAAATAAAATTAAGATAGAACATCGTTTGTTACTTATTAGAAAATATGTTAAAAGGTAATGTATTTTATAAAAACAAAGGTAATGTATTTTATATCTTTTCCCATGGATCTTAATTATTAACAACATTATAATTATATTTTTGACAACTAAACATATCTAATTAAAATAATATTTAGCTTTTTGGTGTTTGTGTAACCCTTTTAATCAAACAAATCAAACTTGGATTAAATTTTGTAGCTCACCAAACAATATAAAATTAAAACAATATTTTTATATAAGTTCAAATCATGACAACCCGTTGGTTCGTTTATACCCTATTTACAACGCGCGAATCCATTAATAACTTATATAATTAAATTTTCATATTAGTGTGATAAATATACGTTCATAAATCTAATACGTCATGTCACTGATATAAATACACCCTTATCTCTCCAAAATCAATCTCACCAAATTTTTCCGTATATCTCTCTCATATTAAATAATTACTTTAATAATTAATAATATTCTTTAATACATTTTTAGATTTAATAAATTAAGAAAGAAATCTAATTATTAATGTTATTTCTAAATAAATAATTTTTTTATAAAATAATAATTTTTTAAAGCATATTTTTTTAAAATACGAAATATTTTAAAATTGGTATTTTTAAAGAATTTTTTAAGCAAAAAATTGTTAGGACCTGCTACGTACTAAGTACTAACTGATTCAACGTGAAACCAGATCAAATAGTGCGGAATCCTATTTGATTGGCGATCCAATCAAAGAAAACGTTAATCCGATCAAACCTAACGATTAGAATACGTTAAGAATAGATTAGGAATGATCAGAAACGTTCTATGAACTTGGATGAGACGTACTGGACGAACTCAGACGGCTAGGGTTTAGTAATCTCGAAAACTCTCGTCTTTCCACGAATTAAGTGGTATTTATAAGTTACAGTCTTCATTCGTACGACTGAGCTAGGCGACTGGCTCAGTCGTGCGATTGAGTCATGCGATTGATCCA